>JAPMOB010207305.1:1453-37769 GCA_029875015.1 Lepomis gibbosus | reverse complement strand
CATCAACAGAGAGAACAGAGATCTGGGGATGACAGAGACTGACACAATGTGTTGAGAAAGAGATTAACTGGCTGTTTTCCAGGAGAGGAGAGGAGAATGCAATACTTATGAGATTTTTTATCATGTTTGTCATAAAGTGTGATAACATACAGTATGACATTTCACTGAAAAAGGAAACCTTTAACGACAACTATAAAGATTAAAGGCAGACGGAGAGGACAGGAAAATTGCGCCCGAGATCCAAACACAACTCTCCAACCTCGACCCCCTCTCATCGCACCTGGACCTTCCTCCAAATCCACCCCACTTACTGCCTTTAATCTTTCTTTCAGCGCTCACATCCCAGCACTGAAATGGACAAGTGGCGCGACTGCTGACGCAACCCCTCTATCACTCTGCGACAAACACAGAGAGCCTTTCTCCTCGGTCCCAATGATTTCTGAACAAGATCCAAGTGTCCAGGAGAGGCTCAACCCATGAGTAACAACAAATCAATGTCTGCCCCTGATAAAAAAAAGGGCAGCTAAGTGCAGCTTCTGCTTACACCTGCTGGATCTAAGTGGAGTGAATCAAGGTGGAGAGGAGGCAGAAGAGGCCGGGTGCCAGGGGTCGATTTGGGGCAGGGGTGAAGCACCTGAGGTAGGTCATTAGGGAGGCAATGGAAGGGGGAGAAGGGGTGAGAGAGGAGGGGACAGTGAGACTGGGAGACAGATATACTGTAGTGCTGGCAGAGGCAGAGATGAACTGGAAGTTGCATCTTTTTTCACTGGTGCATTTCAGAATCAAAACCTCATCCCCCATTGTTTTAAAGAGAAAGGAACAGGAACTTCAAAACAGCCAACTTCACATACAATAAAGAAAAGCAGCCAATCATGACATGTTGAGAAGCGGGAACAAGGGAAGGTTTGGCATTTTTGCTTGAAAAATTACTTACGAATGTTCAGTTATCAAAACAGTTGCAGATTAATTTTCGGTTAATCGACCAATCGATTGAAATGTTACGATACGACATGTCGTTCAACCAGAAAACGTTGCAAACCGGTGCAAAACGTTTTGAGATTGAACTCGCCCCAGCTCTGTGTTGCTTGACCCGGTTTCAGTCAAAAATAGACTGGCAGTGAATATTGAATTCAGACTAAAAAAAAAGCTTTAATGAAGAATAATGAACTTAATTTTTGTTGAGGTGTTTTGACACATTTTGTCAACTCTAAACACCTTGTGGCAGGGTACTATCAGGGCCAGCCGACACAATTATTTTCATTACTTATTAATGTGCAATTGTTTTCTCAGTCTAAATAGCTTGTTTTGAGCAATTAACAGTCCCACATATATTCAGTATATATATGTTCAGAATACTGTTTAATAAGATTACTCATTAAGACATCCATTAGACAAACACTAGAGAGGCTGGGACCAGCACAAGTAGCTAAAACTTCTATCTATTCCCAAAAGAGATGCCGATTTATTTCTGTCTGTTGACATATTTATAAAGTGACTCATTTTTTCAAACTGTGAGCCCATGTCCTTCCAGTTTAAAAGTGTCTCTTCAGCTGTAACATGTTGTTCAGGCTGGAATCTAAAAGGCGTGTTGTCAGTCTTGGCAGTTGGCGCAAATCAGAAGGACATCATTGATCTGGCCCTGCTCTGTGAGCGTTTCCCTCCCAGAGTGCGATCAATCAGAGCTGACGAGACAGTAAATGTTTACGACACCACCGGGGCCTTCATCGTCGGACATCATAGCTGTAGGTTATAGCTTTTGGAGGGTCCTAAAACTCCTCGGACCAAGAGCATGATGAATCAAAACTCTACCTCTCAATTTACTGTGGTCTCTTAATCAACTGCTCGGTGGATCATTACTTGGATGATATAAAACTTCCCTCGAGATAAGCTAACAGTAAATAGCCGTGGTGTATTTCATTTTTTGCTCAGTAAATGGATGCAAGCGCCAGTGGGATTTCTGCATTACTACTTCTGTACTCGGCCGAAACATCTTCTTATTGCAGTAAACAGCCGACAACAGGAGCACTGTTTGCTACACACTACTTCCATTTGTACGAAAATGAGAAGAGGAATGGAAATTATAGGTCAACTGTGGTCCTTAGGTATTGTTTTTATTAATTTTCTGAGACTTCTCTCACAGGAGAATTGCCAGGGCACCTCTGCGGCGACCCCTGCACTCTCTGCTTAACTACGGAAAATCCCTCTGGATGAGACAAATGCATAAAAAACAGCTCCAGCCTCAGCTGCCACACACTTACAGTACATGTCACCATAGCCGAGGAGGGGAATCACCTTTCACATGGTAAAGGTCAAAACAGTCTGCCTGCCTCAACTGCTTCCTCTCTGGTCCAGTTCTCACTTCTCTGCCCCGTCTCCTCGAGACGCAGCCTGTCACTACACCTCGACAGTCACTACACATCATTATCAATCTGAGCAAAAGTAGTGACAAGAGCAAAGGAGGTTTCTAAGAAAAATACTCAAGAACAAGGAGCAGTAAATAGGAAACAGCATCTTAGTTGCACGGTTAAGGATGGAGAGAGAAAAAAATAAATAAATAAGAGCACAGTATCATCTTTCTTGCGCAAATAATTACAAATCTGTTTCTACACCGCAACAGCTGGGATATAATTATAGGCTTCAATGCATAACAGCAAAAACAACAAACCAATTTGTCTGCTGGGGAACCAGGATTTTGATTAATTCCCAATAGAAACTACATCTCTTGGATCCAAATTAGTTTTTTTATACTGGTACTTTAACAAACAAAATGATGCTGAAGAAAGACTTCATGTATTTATCCAACGAATCTCAACAAGTCCGATGTGTTGCTGTTGAAGAATTATTGTTAGCCAGCTGTCAGGTGCGAGGGAGAAGGTTTTTGGAGACTAAGGTCAAGCTAATGTAACTGCCATTTATCCTACATAAAGTATTGATTTAACTTTTAACAGTTGCTTCCTCCTTTCTCCAATGCAAAGAGTTTGGATCCCCTGCATTGTATTTAAAGTATTAAACAAATGAAGCTGAGTTTTGAGTTTAAATGCATTCAGATTTTGCTCACTTTTTAAAGATAGGTATGAATAGGTGAACAGGAAACCTGGACACAAGTAGGACTGCAACTGATGATTGTTTTCATCAATTAATCTGCCAATTCTGACTGAAAATTAACAATTTTTATAATTGTAACTCAGAATCGCTTTTAAAACGGCTCAAAATATGTAGTTTGATTTTTTTAAATGGCTTAGTAATTTGCTTAACAATCCAGGCGCTATAGTTTTTACCTACTGCTCTCAAACTGCAGTGAATGCTGCATTTGTTGGGGACTATTTCAGTGGCAGATCAATAAACATTTGGTAATCTATTTCCTGCAGCATGTCAGTATATGTAACATCAAGGCTGCAACTAACAATAATGTGCTGTAATTTCAGACCAAGATAAACAGTGAATTCTCACATTTGAGGACCTGGAACCTGTAAATGTTTTGCTTGATAAATAAATAATTGTTTTTTAAACAAATGATGAATCGATTAATCATTTGTTAAGTCATTTGTTGCAGCTCTCTGTGGGGCTGCCTCAAAATAAACTACAGCATGTGTGTTCATTGTAATGAAGCGACAGTGCAGCAGTCTGACTCATAGATTTTTAATGGTGTCAACAAATCGGGCTCGAATAAGCCATCAGGCTTTGACTACAAAGACAATTGTTACAAAGATCAATTCATCCTTTGTTCTGTTTTTTAACGCATTTGTTGACATTTTGAAAAACAAATAATATTGCTAGCTTTATCCTTTAAGGCCATAAACCGCAACTGTAGGTTAAGCAGTTGTTTGACTCAACGAGCAGGATGTTTTAGCTGGGTGGGACATTTCCTTCAGGGGCTCATGTTCAGTTAAGGTGCAAGTTAGTTATTACTCAGTCCACTAAACTGACAAAAGCTTCTCAGTGGTTGTCTAACCTTCCCGACACTCACTGTGTGACTTGTTGTTTGTGTGTTATTTGACGCAGCCAGCCTCACCCTCCTGACACCTACTGAGGATTAAACAAACTGCAAAAAGTATGAGCAGATGCTGTTTGGGAGAGGTCTGCTCCAGGATACCTGGGTCTCCTTGTCGGCTAATGTGCCTCCGCAACTGTTTTGTTAAACGCTGTCTCAAAAATGTGAGCTCAGAGGAGCAGATTTCCTGTTGCAGTGTGTTCATATGATCAATAAAAGCCAGAGGCGCACACAGATTTCCCCTGCAGTTTTGAACTGTACTATTGACAATGACCGCAGCCTCTACAAGTGAACGTTATTGCCAATGTGGAAGTGCCTCAATTTGCAGTTCCTCTTAATGGCTGCACGCTCACAACTACAAGGGAAACAATACTTCTCTTGAAAAATGGACATTTTTCCTCGCAACACACTAGTTTTACTTCTTCTAAAGTGGGTGTGGAGAGGAGACTGGGGGAGAACAGCAGTTGGTTGGTTGTCTTTACTTGACTGAGAGGTGCCTCAGGCCCTTCAAACAGCTGGAAGGATGGGAACACGTGGAAAACCAGGCTTCACAAACATACGGGTGACAAAACTACAAGTTCCGCGTTTTACGAGTGCATGACGAGGATGTGATGGATTATTCTTACACTAAATCTTGAGTGTCCTGTTTCTACTTGACATCTTTTCACCACCTGATTTGGTCAATTGGCACACAATTAATCTCCAACAATTCTGATTAGAAATAATACTCATTTATTTAAATAAGAATTTCAAATATTCAGTGTTTCAGTGTTCAATTTTCAGAATTTTTCCATTTTATTTGACATTTTCTAATTTTAACTGATGGATTATTCTTTAGTTGTAACTAACAATTATTTATTGCCCTTGGAAGAAGCAGTTGACAAAACAAGCTCCGTTATTCACTCGTTCTGTAGCTTTCATCCGTATCCCATGGTCTCAGCTGATGATAACCTGATGTGAGGCGGTGAAAAGCTCCTAAACAAGCAAATAACATTGTTTTGTCTATATTGATAATCCATTTATCATTTAAGTCACGCAAATATTCAAAATATTAGCTGGGTCCAAAGTTCAACTGTGTGTTTTTGTCAGACTGATATGATTTTAAATGGATTATTTTGAATTCCAGGAACATTTATGGGCATTTTTCACCCTTTGTAAATGAACTGATAAAGCAATCTGATGCTGTTGAGTTTCCATGCAGGACCTTTGTTTATGCCTTTGTCCTGTGTTGTGAAACTGTGCCAGAGTCGTTGGATATTACACAATAAAACACCAGAATTGACGAGAGCACATGTTGAGAAAGACGTCTGCCGGCAGAGCGTGTTGATGTGGGGCCAAGGAACGCTGTGTTTGTGTGTCTCCTAAGTGGGTTACTGAGTCCATCAGTTTGTCATAGAAAGTCTTCATGGTTCCACAGGACAAACTAAAGAAGACCTCGCTGTCTGACTCAACACCCACTGAATGAATGTTTAATGCCCCTCAGACTGATACGCCTCGTGTTTTCCCAGCAGACGCTGCTATTTGTTTGTTTATTTGTTGGAGGAAAAGGGGCATGGGTGGATGAAGGGAGGCAGCTGACGGAGGTAGAGAACGGTTCAATAATGTCTGTGGGAGGATTGACCTCTGACAATGTGGAAAGGCCAGCCTCTGAAGGAACAAAGACAGCTCGTCTGTCAAAGACGACAAATGTAGTCGCACACAAACACGCAGATTGAGCCATGAGACAATATCAAATATCAGACTCCTACGACTGGGCTAATTTAGGGCACATTTAATTGATTTTTCTGTCAATAACATTATTTTTTCCAGTTCATCAAATATCTGTAGTCTATAACACGTCATAAATTAGCTTTGCGCCCTTGAATTTAGGCTTTTCAAGAAGTAGTATTGAGGTAACCAGTCCTAAGAGATAAAAAACGCTTGAAGCTCCTCTTTAGACGTACAAAGGTGACATGTAACAGAAAAATGTAACAAAATCCCAACATTTTAGAAGACAAAGGCAGCAAATGTTTTTATCCATGCTAGCTGCATAGCTGTATGGATGGCAACGTCTCTCTGCAACCACTGGATGGATTATCGATACATTTTGTACAAACATTCAAGGTTCCCAGACGATGTATCCAAACACCTCTGATGATTCCCTGACCTCTCCGCAACCATCGTGGAGGTTTTCATTTGTTAACTTAAAGCTTTGAGTGAAAACTCTCATAAACTATCGAATGGATTATCATGAAATTTGGTTCAGACATTCCCTTATTCATAATACTTTGGTGATCCTCTTACATTTCATCTACCGCCACCACCAAGTCAGAATTTAAATTTGTTCAATACTTTGCTGTATGATCGGATCCTTGCAAAACTAATTACATTCCCATTAGCCACACCTCTAGTTTGTGTTCAGTGTTAATTAGCAAATGTTAGCTTGCTCACATGATACAATTTGTGAGCGTTTAGCTCACAACACAGCTGTGCCCAAGTGCAGCCTCACATCGTTGACTCATTGTGGAGCTCCTATACTACGGGCCAATTTACAGTGATATTAAAGAAAAAAGCAGAACATCCTCACTTTTTCCAAGAAGAAAAAACAGAACATCCTTGGTATTTTTTTCTTGATGATTGACTTGGAAGATTTAGAAATTATGAAAATTAAAACTAAACTTTCAGCACCAGATTAGTTTAAACTACAGCAGGGGTCTAAAAAGGAGAGTGGCCCCTGCCAGCAATACAAAGACCGCCATGACTTTCCCATGACAGGCATGAACATGGAAGAAATGAGTAATTTAAGCATTAAAAAAATCAAGATGTGCGTCAAAGTAATAAGTGGCTGAGTGTATGTCTAAAAGTCATGTATGTGTGTGTATATATGTGTGTGGCTTTAAGAGGAAGGTGTCTATGGTTCTCCCGTCATGGGAGGTGTGACCTTGCCATGTCATACAGTCAAAACAACATGCTAAGCACACAGGGAAATTAGTTCCCTTGACCTTCACGCCATGTCTTCTCATTTCCCTCAGCTTCCTCCACTTATTTTGCCATTTAATGGCCTTTATCCCTCATCTTATCCAACATCACCATTCTTCCTCTCCTCCTACTCTTGCCCTTTTCCTTTTCCCTCTTGTCATCAGTGATTCGTCTCCACCCTCACATAAGGACAACTCCCACCCTTACCTAACAGTAACTCAAATCCTCTCCTTCCCCGCACACAGCAGCTCTGCAGCACGTCCTCTCTCAAGTAACACGGCGTCCCCTTCTCCCTCCTGTAATTGTGATCAATGGCAGTGCCCGTGCTGTAGCTGACAGAAAGAGTAAGAGCCTTGCCCTCCCTCTTTATTAGCTTCCCCTGCTCCTCTCCTCCAAACTCATTATCATTCCATAACATGGATTAGTCTGTCCCCGACACACAGACGGGCCAGACACACACCCAGTGAGATCTACTATCTTATAGACGAGATACATGAAAGCATGTTCAGAATCGACACAGATGGAGAGTAAGAGCACAGGAAATCAAGATGAAGTGAGTAAGCACACATCAGTGATAACAACGATGTACTGATGAAAGATAGACGCAAAGGGATTCACCTGGTAGTATTTTAATGTGGCAACGAATCAATGTAGCAGGTGATTATCTATCGTTTTAAATTTTAATGTAATAGTATAAACTTTCAAGTCTGTCGGCACACAATATTTTGTGAAATTATATTAAAGCATTTGGTTAACAAAAACAAAACAGTTGGTTCTCATTCCTTTTAGGGTCATTGTAACTGACAATAACAATAATTTTGTAATACCGTGTTATTCTCAGAGACGGTTATCGTACCATTATTATCTCATACAGTTGCAACCCTATATAGCTGAGGATACTAATAAAATGCATTTCACGTACCCAACCTAAATTACTACAGTGTGACAGACTGACAATCAACGTGTATATTTTTTTTTACATTAAAACCATTCCTGCAATTCCATTTTCTTTCTACATTTCCCTAAAATACCCAAATGCACCTTCAAGGAAGACTTCAAAAAAAAAACAACCCACCCTGCTCTTAACCGCAATACCACAGAACAATTACCTAACTGTAAAACAAAAGGAGGACATGACGGATTACCTGCAGTGTATCAAGCCAAGTTTCAGCACAAGACCTGTAAAACTTTGTAGACTAAAGCTGGGAGAACAAAAGGCTCTCAGTCAGCGTCAGCGTAAACCTTCATCATGTGTTGTTCTGAGGACAATGAGGGAACAGATGAGTGTATTTGACAGTTACGCTGAAAGCCTGACAATGTGACTCTCTAACAGATGATCTGAAAACATTCAATTAACTTTGTTTGTTGTTAATGATTATAATAAATGACCAGTTGAAACATTCTGGACTGTGGGCTGATTTATTTATGAAATAAATAAATAAATACTTGGTGACAAATGTAGATTGGTAAGAGATTCATACTGTCAGTAGTTTGATAGATCCAGTGGATTGTTTAGCCATCACCTTTTCTACATCATTATTTGTTTCCTTCTCAGATTATCATTCTCTGATATTGTTTTTTGTTATTAAGAAACATTTAGTATTCTTTTAAGATGATTTCTCATTTCATTTTAGCCTTTATTCATTTATTTATAGAAGGTCGGAGGACATACAGCAAAGGACCCGGGCAACATTTGCCAGGTGATTATGTGATTCTGGAGAAATCCAATACCACAACAACACAGCAAGTAACTAACGTCAGCTAAGTTGTCGGTTAGCAAACTGTCACTACAGCTGCAAAGCTAACATGCAGAGAAGACAAGGCAGGTTCCCATTTACAGAGCCCGGGCTGTGTACAAACACCAGATTATTTTCTGCACGCACACATAATGGACAGCTAGTGGACCCTGTGGAGAAAGTGGCTCAATGTGGATTAGAAACGCCTCCCACACCTTTAACTACAGGTCAAATTTTGCATAAATGTTGGTCACATTGCTTTAACAGAAACCTAACACACTACCAAATAATTACATTGCTACAGACATAACTAAGAGTTAATCACACACACACACACACACACACACACACACACAGAGGGATATCAGATAACACCGGAATGTGATCAGTGTAAGCAGTCGGAGTAAAGTCAGCCAATCCCTATTCCCCCCTTCATCCACTTATTTGTCACCTTTCCAGAGTCACTTTAATCCTGGTAGATTTATGGGCGAGCTTAGTGGCCTTCACACGCAGAAACACACATGCACGTTGTACAATGACACATTTTAAAAAGCAATAAAATGACCCACAAACTAGTCTCATACGACAATATAGATCATGCAACAATAAAAAAAAAAAATTCATATTACGCTCCATCGTTTATTTCGTGCTGCAAAATATATCCATTACATAAAAATACATACATACATCACGCTTTGCATTCTTGATTCAATACAACATGTTATGTATCAATATCTGGATATGAACTGAGGTTTTGGTGATATCGCACAGCCCTACCACAGAAAGGAGAAAGTGTTCAAACTCTGAAATCCAGGTGACCCAACATTAACGCTAGACTTTGATCTTTGGGGGTGTGCGTATGACTTTGTGTGTATTTTGGCTTAAAACCTCACATGGTGGATATCTGATCCCAAAGTCCTTTTAATAAGCTCCACACACTGACCCCTGACACGATAATGTGTACACACACACACAAATCCAGAGCACACATAAGCGGACACAGGCAAACACTGTGTAAAGACACAGACAGAACGAGATAGGGAAAGAATGCAAAAAAGAAAAGGGAAAGAGAGTCAACAATATCTAGTAGTGTGGACGCTCACAGGAAGCAAAAATAACAAGCATTTGGTTCCATACTAACAACAATCTTAAAATAGCTCTGAGCTGAGTGGAGACAGGCTGTAAAGATGTCAACAGTTTGGCAGAGCAGGGCTGAATCATTTTTTTCCTCCTCCTGCTTTTATATTACGATGCAAAAACTCATAATAGGCTTGTGCCAATTGGCGATTGGATCGGCTATTGACGATTGAAGGGATGATCAGCGATTGGTTTTTCATGCTGCGAAATTAAGGCGATTTTAACTAACTCACTATCAGAACTAAGATGACATAAAAAGTCTCTAGAATCTGCACCAAACTGCAGTTTTTCCCATTTCCCACAGATTTATTTGTGGCGACACACCACGCCACAATATCAACGCTGACCGCCACATATACTGTACTTAAACGGCCAGGCCCAACATTACATCATGGACCTTTTGAAGCCGTTTCCCCTGACTGCACTCTTCGGTCCTCTGGCCAGAACCTACTTGCAGTCCCTAAGACCCGTTATAAGACCCGAGGGGAAGTGTCATTTCAATCTGTTGCTCCCAGACTGTGGAACGCTCTGCCCCGATCCATGCGTCTGGCAGATACTGTTGTCTCGTTTAAAAAGGATCTGAAAACACATCTATTTAAGAAGGCTTTTGGTTGAAGGGTTTTCACTAGGGTCACATTAATTTTATATATTCATATACATGTATATTGTTTGTTTTTACTTACTCTTTTTGAACAGCACTTTGTGATTTTTATCTGAGAAAAGCGCTTTATAAACAAACTTTACTTACTTACTTAGTTACTTATTAAATAGGAGTAAAATCATAATTCATTGCAGAGCTGCCTCCAGCGCGTAGATTTGCTCAGGACCTCTGCTTGCTCCCTCTCTCTCTCTCTCTCACACAAAAGGAAACGGTGCTGTGAGTCTAATGCATCCAAGTAAACTCTAATAAGTTTATCTATTTTCTTATCACAACGCTGTCAAAGTCAGTGACCTACCTTCTAATAAGTTATAAGCAAGCATGTAAGGAGCGTAGCTATGTTAAGTATAGCTATGTTATAACGTTAGAATACAGCTGGGTTGTCAAGATTAGCAAACTGTATGGACTGCACTCCACGGCGCCACATGGTAATTCTGTGGGAAACACTGTACTGTGCATTTACAGATGTTTCTGGTGGTTTCTCTTAAAGCTAATAAGCCTTTTTCTTCCATGCTGGCATTTCACTGGCATGCTGCAACGTAACACCGCCCCCTGGTGATCAGATCGGCAATCGTTGATCTCTAGTAGCCGTGATCGGACGATATAAAAATAGAAAAGAGCATAACTCATCTAAAAAAAGATCTCAGGCTCTCAATGTGCATTATTAGCAGCAGAGGATGAGTAAAGCCACAGCATGACCACAAAATAGATGAGGGGTAACACAAACGATGTGGCTTGGTTGGAGAAAACAGTCGGCTGTGTGGTCGATTTATATTTTTGAGCGTGTAGAAAATTGCTGTTGAAAATAGCAAAACCAGGTTTCTCTTAGCGTTATATGATCCTGCTAGGCAACGCAGGAAAAAAAAAAAATCAAGTAAATGTGGGTCTACAACTACGCGAAATGGAAAGGTTTTATTTTACTCTGAAATGTATTACATCATTTTAATTTTTTGCCATTAAACGCCTCAGACCCATTAAAGGTGACATAATGGTTTGGGGGATCCAGTATTCTTCCGCTGTGGTCAAACAGACATAGACACGGTCAGCATTGGTTTTACTCCATTATCATTGCTGACAGGTCAATTTGTAAATACAGTAAAATCCATTATATTACCACAGATACATTTAATACAGCTATTTAGTAAAGCTTTGCATAGCCTATAAGCATAGCTTATTTCTACAAATATGCATTTGAGGACTAGCATTGGCTGTAAACCAGCTTGGATGCACAAAAGCACAAAATGCACAAAAGCAACTGAGTCATAACATTTCCTGTTCTTCCCATTCTGCCAACATGGAACAATACAGCATTAGCATTTTACTGCAGAGGCCAGGAAGACATGCCAACAACATTTGCCATCATCCCGGAGGCTCTGTCATGGTTTGGGTTTTGGTATTGATGTTTCATTTTGTAAGAATCTTTCCTCTTTCCTCTTGTGTTCTTTTAATTAATTTCTTTGTGAGTTGTGGCTTAGTTATTTCCTGTTTTATTTTGAAAGAATCCCCCTCAAGTGACGTGTACTTTACTTGTTACTCGCCTGTTCTGGTTGTCTGTCCTGCCCTAATTGGTTTCACCTTTGTCTAGTTATCCTCCCCTCACTTGTGTATTTTATTCGATGTGTTTCCCCTGTTGTCTGTTTTGCTGTTCTGTCTGTCTCTTTGTCAAGCACCGCAGCCCCCTCTCTCTGTTATCCAATGTTTTTTAAATTTTCTGCCTTTCTTGTTGAACTAACAGGATTTTGATTCTTACCTGTTCCCGTTCTGGATTTGTTTTCTTTTTGGACTACTTGCCTGGTTTGACCCTTTCCTGCCACACTTTGGTTGTAAGCAGATGTATTTTTTTTTTAAATTTGAACTGTTTCTGTTCTCCTAATCCTCTCTTGACTACTGTGACAGGCTCTTCATCGGCTAGAAAATTTTCAAGGTCACATTATCTTAACTCCCCACTCCACCTTAAACGAATTCCACCAGCCTTTCCAGAGCTTGACAAGATTGAGATCTGGCTAAGCAAGTTCACCAAAGAGCAGAACTCCTGACGTTGCCTTTATGTTAACTCACCCCCCCTGTATAGAAACACAACTAGCCTGCAGAGCAGAATGAGTCATGAAGCTCTGCAGTCTGCTCTGCTTCTCATCCTTGACCCTCTGACAGCGCTGTGACAGCCAATGAGCAGCTGGACGGGGCGGGTCTTACAGAGTGGAGAGGAGTGGGATGAGGCGTGGTATTGGAAGGCCAAGGCATCAATCATTGAGGAGAGAAATTGTGTTAAGTCTAAATTGGGGTTGGAGCAAAACTGAGAGCTACAACTATGTGTATGTGTGCTGTAGGTGTACATGTGTGTATAAACAGGCTGCCCCCCCCCCTGCCTGGTGTTACACACGATTAGCATGCTGGTCACATCAGCAGTCAGACTCCAGTGAGGCTGAGCCTTACTCGCACAGAGTGGGGCAGCAGACCAATTCTCCAGCAACATGGGAATAAGTGGGCAATATGGCAGAACAGTCTGCCAAACACTATTAGGAGAAGAAGACACTGTGGTTGTGTTTATGCATGCGTTGAAATGCTTTTGTGTTTGTTTGTTTTTTAAATCACATTAAGAGACCCCCAATTTCTTCACAAAGAGAAAGAGAAGCAGCATTTTCGCCATTTTTTTCTTCTTTAAAAGGGGAAATCCTCCGATCTTACACATCAAATTATTGGAGGTGTACTAACTGCATTTGTGACAGAGGACAACATGTTTGAAAATGAAACAAATCTGGGGGTGTGGAATTAGGAAAGAAATTAGGTTACCTGGTCTCTGTAGCCCGCCGCTCATCTCTGCATGAGGCCAGCAGCTCGAAGGCTACGTTAGCCGCTACTAGCAAAACACACCCAAGTCTCTGACCTAACTGTTAGCGGTTGAGTTGCATTGTGAGTAATGCAGGTTCCAGGTTTTGACCAGGAAGAAGTATGCATGAAATAAAATTACATCTTTGGATTCTTTCTTTTTTTTTTTTTTTTTTTTTAAAACTGTGACATGTAAAACATCAGATCAGAGTTGCACTGCATCAAGTGACAGCAGGACATTTACATTTATTCATTTAGCTGACGCTTTTATCCAAAGCCATTTACAATCGCTATTCATGTCAGAGGTCGGACGCCTCTGGAGCAACTAGGGGTTAAGTGTCTTGCTCAGGGACACAATGGTGGATGGGTCACAGGTGGGGATTAAATCCATCATCATCCAACCCTATCAACATCATCACCACCATCACACACCAAATGTTTTGGTATGAGAGTTTAGCACTACAGCTTTGGTCTACTGTCAAAATTAAGGACGTGGTTTACGTCAGCCGAATTTCACACCTCGCCTCTAGACATTGAGTGCTTGATTCTCAAAAGAGTTTGGTTGGCATTTCTCTTAAATGGCTTATGACTAAAAATAACATGTTACATCCGCAAAAGCAAATATCAGATGCAAGTGGGAGGAATAAGTTTCAACAGCGTCTGACTCATGGAGCGGGAGATGCTGTGGTTTCATTTGATGAACAGTTTGGTTGCCAAAAGAGCCACAGCTGCACCTGCGTAGCAGAACATTGGATTTTTTAATGTGTCATGTAAGAGACATGCCAACCACAATCTACCGCTTGATTGTCAAACACTCACTCTAAACCAAAGCTCCTAAATTTACCCCAAGCACAACCTGATTTAACAGTAATACTCGCTTGAATTTCGTACCCCATGATTTTTTAATATATTTTATAAAAGGTATTTTTTGACATTGGAAACAGAGGCTTGGCTGTTGAGTAAATCTTACCCCCCACCGCTCCTGCTTTAAATCACATCTCACAGTTTTCATCAGCAAATAGAATTTGCTCAGAGAAATAAGCTCTACAATAAGCCAGCAAGTGATCCTTGTTAAAGTCCTCTATTTGTGAAACGTTTGTTCAAATATTACAATTTGTTTGTAAAGCCAAATACACTTGTCTCATAGCAGTAACACTAATTAAGAAACGCCAGTTTGAAGTCAGGTGTTTTGGAGGACGTTCATCAGAGTAAAAGTTATCTCCCAACATCAAGCTCATGCCCCTTGGGTATTGTTTAATGAGTTTGTAAAGTAAATCCAGTTTGTGCGCTCATGATTGCTCAGATTTTGAAAATACTAAAACCGACCTGTAGTGATATTAGTATTCTGATACAGCCTCGCTCAGCAGCAACAGTTTCTAATCAGTATCACGGGAAAACCTCTGGATGGTGCGCTGTGAAGCTGTAAGTCAACACACACAGCAGCAACGGCCTACCGGCGCACAATCTGTCCCCACATACAGTCAGTACAGACTTGTCCTGATTCAAATCTTATCAGCGTTTGTCCAAACGGAGCACATCGTCCTACCCCACTGACACACATTAGAAAGCCGATAGCGCTATCTGCTCATGAACACTGGGAGGGAAGCAAACAAACACGTACACAGAGCAAGCTAATTATGGCTCGGCTGATCAATATGCATGAATGCTTTACTATTAGCTCCGGCAGAGAGAGATAGATGGAGGTAGACAAACAGGCGGAGAGGAAAAGAATAGGGGAGGCAGAGCAGCAGGAGAGCAGGGCAACAGGACACTAATCCAGTAGCTTTTAATATAGAGTGTATTGATCGATCCCTCCAGCCAGTTTTGGGAGCCAGAGTTTGTCTGCCTGTTGGGTCATGTTGATATTACACATGCATCATGTCCAAATGTCTACCAATACCCTATAACATTCACAGTCATTGTGGCTGATATTAATACAGTGTTAACTGCTGTGTGTCGCAGGTTGCACCAGTAGAGATGAAACACTTTTTACTTCTATGCAGACAGAAAAATGCCACTGCAGAACTCTGTCCCTGTTCTCTGTCAGTATGTCCTTTATATACTGAAATTAAAATCAATTTAATCTTCAAGAGGTGGTATTATGCTCATTTTCAGGTTCAAAATCTTAATTATGGGTCGTACCAGAACAGGTTTACATGGTTTAATTTTCAAAAATCGCTATATTTTTTGTCATACTGCACATTGCTGCAGCTCCTCTTTTCACCCGGTGTTGAACGCTTCATTTTAGCTATAGTGTGATACATCTTGCCTCTAAATGATCTTTGTTGCATATGCGCAGTTCCTAGTTAAGAAATACTAGCCAATCAGAAGCAGCTTAGCAACATAGACTGAAGCAAGAGGTTCAGAGTGGTGAGTTATTAATCTGTAACAAATGTGTCTTTCATCCATAAAGTTTTAACTGAGCTCTGTCTCCACATCACAGCAACAACTTTATGTCAATTGACTGCCTGGAGCTAGTGTTTTGAAGGGAGAGGAGAGGTGTGTGCTGCAGCTCTGTGCTTTTCCACCGGTATTTTTGAGGGCGTGTCGGACAAGCTGCTTGGCGAGCGTTGTATGACGCACATTTTGCTCGAAAGGGAAGCAGCTGGACTACAAACAAGCAGAGGAGAGTTTTCTCTGGGAGATTGGAACTCCCTTTGGGCTGGACTTTGGGCTTTTTCACTTTGCAAACCTGTTACATGCACAAAAATGATATATAAATAAATAAAGGAGAGGGAAAAAGGCCAAAAAGCATAATACCACCTCTTTAAATGTATAAAAAAGGTTAAAGCTGCAGCTTAGTGCAGTAAAATTATATTATATGTAAACCAGCTCATTCACTCAGCTGGTGCATCACCTAAAATCCTCATCCTAAAATCCTCAGCTTCTCATTGTGAAGGAGCTCCTAACATCCAGCAAGAAACAACTAAATTAATAGACTGTAGAGAAAGTGGTGCTCAGATGTTCATATTTTTCATATCCCAGCTATCATGTTCGGGTGTTAAGTAGGGTTAACTGAGATTAATTAGGGTTAACTGTTCATTTACAGGCACAGATGTATCTTAGACTTCCCTGTACTTCTAAATGGCTCCACTAGTGCATCCTGCCTTGAAGAGCTTCTAGCCTCATTAGTTTGGGTTTTTTAGCTGTAGAATTTTTTGCTCATGAGATGGTGTATACCGCAAACTGAATATGGCGAGGAGAAATATCTTTAGCAGCTCATATACAGAAACACCTTTAAAATAATGTTGAGTGCAGATGCATTCAGTCTGTAGCTCATTCATTCAACTGTGAAAACGTACAAAAGCTCAATCTGTCAGTTTTCTTGGCTGTTTGCAGGAAATGAGCAAGCAACGCCTCAAAAGTCAGAAATACAATAATCTCCTGCTTAAAATAAATGTGCTTTGTTTTTCTAAAAGATGTGCTTTTGACTTCCTGTCCCTCTGATCTCTTGTCCTCCTCTCTTCAGGTCTGCAATGAATTACAAAAAGGCACCACAATAATAGAACCAAAGCTCACCTTGACATCCAAAGGTGAGAACGGGCGTAACATTAAACTACCTTTCATCAGCTAATGGCTTTGCTAGACGATGGCCCTCCCTTCTACCTAATCTTTGCGTCCACGTCTGCTTTTGTCGTTTTCACGGCAATCTAGGAGAAGTGCTTTGTGAGTTGGGGGCTTTAAGTAAATGAAGTGTGAGACGGGAGCGTAGCGCAGCTTCTGATTCTACGATGGATGATAAAAGAGATGTTTGGTTTTCACCAGAATATTCTGTTCAGGAAGATTAGACGTGAAATGAAGCCGACTGTTAGTCCTGCCAGTCTCTGTTCCTCGTCTGTAACATTTCCCTTTTCCATGGTGTGTGTGTGTGTGTCTGGGGAGGGGGGGCAGCAGCATTTGCGAACTGAATCTATTAATAATTTTTCCGGCCTGAGCCTGGCATTGTGTTTGTGAGTGTGGTTCCATAAACATCTAAATGGCTCTGATATCACTTTTGAAGTTGTGTCACCTGCATCAGAGGATGGCAGGCTCTTACAACAGGGTCACGGTCACACTGACACAATGCATTTGGACCTCTTACAAAATATGTGTGGGGTTTTGTGTGTATGTGCTGCAGGCTCATTGTCTCCTAACTTTTCAATTACCCCTATTTCTTATCTCTCCCAGTAACACAAGCTGTCTACCACTGCCCGCCAACAAAAAGCAGGGCTCTCTCCTTCTGCCTCTCATCTCTTGCCCACCCCCTTGTCTCCATTCGAGGCTTTTTCCCCCCATTTCTCCTCTGGCAATCCACAATTCTCCATCCTCTCCATCTGTCTCATCTGATAGTGCCTGTGTTTCCCTCCTTCCCATCACCCTGCTCCTCTTTCTACCAAACCGACCCGCTCTGCAGAACTTTTGTCTAACTGGTATGCTGGTGCTTACTTAATTTTTTAAAATGTTTTTTTCCCCCGGTTTGATCTTTATCTCTGCTTACCTCTACCTTTCTCAAAAAAGGATTTGGATTGATTTTGTGTTTTTCCAGTCTAGTCTGCCCTCTGCATGTTCACCCTCTCTCCTTCACATCTATCTTCCCCGTTATGATGCTTGCATGGTTCCTCCGCTAACAGTTTGTCTTTTAATACCTTGGAAAATGAGCCATAAAAGCACATTCAGTCCACGACATTAAGATAATTATAGCAGTATTATTATGATTTAAATGTCCTTCCTGCCACAGAAAACAAGAGTTTAAAAAGAGGAAATGTGGCGTCCCCGCAACGCAGTGGTCTAACAGGCACATCATGTATTTGTATAGCGTTTCGATTTCAACTTTGCATGTCATTATCCCCTTCCTCTATCCACTTGTTACCTAAAATAACATTAAAAATCACAATATGGTCAAAATGGTCTAAATCTAAAGTGATAGGTAAATTCGCAAGTGTCCAAAAATGACACTAACATGTCAACTTTCTTCCACACAGAACTTGAACCTCTGTCTCCTGAGTTAAAGTCCTGAGTTTACTTGACACATCCATCCACCCCACCTCAATACACGGACTTTGTTGCTTTCTATATCACGTGACTTCTTCTGCCACTAGATGTTACGGCCTAACAAAAAACATAAATATGGGTCGTAAAAAGATGCTGCATAATGTTTGATGAGGAAGGGCTGCAAACAGATCACATCATCATCAGGTTTAGATTATTTTGAAAATGAAAAGCAGAAATTTCCATTCCCACTAAACCCTGACTCGTATGACAGTATGATTTTTTTTTTTTTTTGCATATTGTATTTTTGTCAGCTACTCAGATATTGCATAAAGTCAAAAGTCCAAATAAATCATTTTAAAAGGGAGAACTGGATCATTACCAGAGCAAACTTCATCGAAATTACTCTCTTGTCCACGCTGTCTAATGTCAGACCAGAGTCAGTCTGCCGGCCCTGAAATGGGACCACCCACATGATAATTAGGAAATAATTAAATTTTAATTAGACTGATAAATGGGCCAATATTGGCTTATTGCAAATATGTCAGTATACATAACAAACTAGATTTAAAAAAGTGTCTCCATTACATAATTTGTCCACCAGACATCAGTGACACAAAAACAAATCTAAAGACAAAACAAACAAATCTTTATTTATGTTATGGTTAATGTAAAAAATGACAATACATTATCAGTTTTTTTAAACTCTCAAACATCCATGTCAGTATCGGCCTCAAAAATGTAGTATTGGCGGGGCTATAATTTCCATAAAACAACCTTCAGGAAGAAAAAGCAAACACCGTATGTTCAGTGAGGCTGTTTAGACCACAATTTAGTAACTTAATGATCACGGGGCAAGATGCGTCAGGATCTGTCTGATTTAACTCAGAGGAAGGCAATGACTGATCGATACCTCACCACCCCCACTAAAGGATTTCCTGGGGGATGAACCCCTGACAGTAACCTCTGGTGCAGTTAAAAGCGCCACATCAAGATTCAGCAAGATTTACTATATTTAAAACAACAAAAGAAAGTAGGGGCCAACTTTGAAAGTCCCGTGACCTTTGCTTTGAAAGATCCGGCGCTTTGTCAGCCTCTAACATCAAATGTGTGAAGACCCCCCAGGCTGCCAAATATCAGCACAATCAGCTTACAAGACTTCTGATCTCGGTGAAGCTAAGCGTGCTTTTGGCTGGCAAATACACACATACACAGCCACGCCCACACACACTGCACATTTAACTCTCATGCCTTCCAAAACGAGGCAGCTGCCACCCACGTACCAATACGCATACTAGAGAGCTTAGTATAACAACATCAAAAAATGAAGTGCCCACCCACCTACATGCAGTCACACGCTCAAATAGCTCCCCTGCTGTGGGCAAAAGCACACAGTGAATAGCCATGCCAGGATTTGGTCTTGATGAGCACTGTGGTGAGCAAAAGGTTAACACACACACACACTTTTTTTTTTATTGCTGGTATGGAGGAATCACTTCTGCTCGCCCCGGCCTTCAGATTAAATGAGTCACAGCACAGGAAAACACACACTGATAGACATATGGACTAGCTGCCTCAACGCTGTATAGGAAAACTACATACTGCACGCTCAGTGGTGCGTATAGTACATGTAGTCTGTGTGGTACACACACACACACACACACACACACACACGCCACGCCAACGTTACGTATTACCTGTAACCTACTTATGCCATTTTACGCTCACCCACTCTGTTTCTATGACTGTTTCTCCCACACACTCATGACACATACGTTTACGCACACTTCCCTTACACACACAAACACACACATATACTGGCACACATATATACTGGCAGACTGATTATGCATCATTGCAAACACACATGCATGCTTGGGAGATCATTACATCATAAGTAGGCATGTCACAGGCAGGGTAATGAAGGAAAGCAGAAGGGTGTGTGTGTGTGTGTGTGTGTGTGTGTGTGTGTGTAGATGCGATTAGCAATTAATCAAATCCTTGGAGACACTCAAAACAGAAAAAGATGGGGNTATAGAGGGGAGAAGGACGGAAAGTAACATCGGTCGAAAACGTTTTAGACAGTTCAGTAGTTCAGCATTTTCTGTGCTTAATATGAAATGACAGAGAGACCAAGCAAGTGAGGAAGTGCTGGAGATATCAGACCGAATGCATTGAATGCAACGAAATGAAAATGAAAGATGGAGACATAAAAAAGCCACACAGGGCAAACAAGTGAGAGAAAGTGAAGAACGCGTTGAGTCACCGTGTATGAATTTAACAGAGGTGTGTTAGTGGGAATGAAAGAAAACGTCAAGTCACTTGTGAATCTGAATAAATATATAAATGTGTGTGTGTTTCCCTGAGGCTAGTGTTGCCATCTGCACTGTAACATGTAGCTCTGCTCTACATCTGGACTGGAAAAAAAAAAAACATTACCAAACAAGGCTCACATCCAATCTCTGGTACAAACGCACACAACAACAACAACCACCGCCGAGTAATACACTTATCAGTCTGTTATGTAACCCTCCGAACAAATGGCTTGCAGAAAATACATAAAGTGTTTTCCTCATCAATGGTGACAAGTTGCTGCCTATGGCTGGATTTCAATCTGTGAAACAGAGAGAGCATTTCAAAAACCAGGAGGACACAGATCTTATGATGCCCTCAAGAGGGGTTGTGTTTTCTGGGTTCACGAGAAAAGCGTGCAGTGGCCTAACAATGTGTTCAACAGCACAAAATGTTAGTATAACTTTTTATTTCTATTATGTTTTAGTAATTACCACAGAGTGCATTACGCGGATGCAGTTCAGTGTCACAACAGGCAGAAAACTGGAAACAAAACTTCCACTTCTAATGTCTTTGTGGTTTTAAACCACACAATTGAGGTGAAATATCAAATCTAGCAAAAGCAGGAACTGCTGCTGTAATTACAGTCCTGAATGCACAATACTCAGTGCTTTCCACTTCAAAACACCTCAGAAAGAATAATCAGACAATTTAAAAGCAGCATTAAATCACTAGATAGGTTCAATTTTGGACTTTCAGGGACTTTCAGGGATTCTTCAGATGGAAACTACCAGCCCATTTAAAAAATTTTAAAAAAGCAAGTGTGATTGTTGCCCCCTCCTGTAGACAATGAGCCTACTGAGTTTAAAAACTTTATACTTTATGAAAATAATAAACTGGGAATTTTGAAAAGGGAGTGTTGAAAAGGGAATTTTGAAAATTATACCAGCCCTTAAAAAAACACAACAACAAAGAGAGATTTTTAATGAAGTTACTGCAGAATTTCCTTTTAATAACATATTTAAGACAGAATAACAGTTGCGAATCGTTATTTTAGCACGGACTACCTTGGACTATCTATATGCTTATAGTTATTGGAGCACTGTGAGTACGAGTCTTTAGAAAAGCCACTGCTATAAGCGTGGGACAGCACCACACTAAAAGTAAAAAAAGCTCCTTTGTTTTCGAACACCCTATTCGCCAGAACATAAATTATTTTCTTTGTGTCCCTAACATTCAACAACGCCTACATACAGCATATTAACTTGCCACATTCTCCCTCATGAAAGTAGAAATAGTAGACATCGCTCCTTTCAAAGATTTCCTGAAATCTATTTTCGGCAGAAGCATGTGACGTAAAAAACTGTCACACCTCTTAGATAAACACAAAGAATAGTTAATATAATAAGTAACGTAATAGCAAAATGTTCAAATAAAGTAAAACATTACAGATTTGAGAACCAGTACATTCTGTGTCTGGCTGCTAATTCACAGCCAAAATAAGCTTAATTTAATGTAAGCTTAGCTCTTTCATTACATGTCTGTTCATCCTTTGGCACGGTAAAGGACACAGATTAAATAGCAGAGACTTGGAGCCAAAACGGTGCTTAAAATTAGTAAAAGACACAAGGCATTTACTAAATCTTGAAGCAGTTGCAATATGACGCAGCAAGACTGAAATAGAGCCTGGGACAGTCATGTTGGTACCAAATCATTGGCAGAGGGTGAATCTGCACCAGCACAGCGAGCCATAATGGCACCTTGGGTGTAGACTGCTCCAGAAATGATGGCGGCAGAGGTGAAACTGCACTTGGTGGCAGATCCATCAAAACTGTTCGCGAGGGGAGGATGTGACTGTGGGGCACAGCTGTGATGGTGGCGCCGGGAGGGAGAAGGCCAGAACGGTACAGAGGATCAGAAGGCTGAGTTACAGACAAGGGTAGGGCAGTGCCCGAGACGGAAGGGCTTACATTTTGCGAGACACGGATGGAAAGGTGAAAACACAAGGAAGCAGAGAGGAGAAGAGAGAGATAAGGAGAAAACAAGGGAGAGGAAAAATAAAGCCGGGCTGCGGAGGAAGCATGTGGCAGAGTCTAATTCCTCCATCAGCTCACATCTCCAAGCCATATCTCCTGCTTGTGCCCCAGCTGCTCCCATCCCATTCACTAAATCACCCTGGCTTTGATGTCGTCCTTTTCTGATAAAGGCTTGCTTTTTTCTTTCTCATCAGCCTCTCCTCCTCCCCCTTCTTCTCACCTTCATCCACTTGAGCCCATTTTCTCTCCTTCGCAGAATAATCCCTTTCTCCCCCTGCTCTCATCTCAGCCTTGGCTTCACGCCCCCTCTCCCTTGAGTTCCCACAATGGGGTCCTCCTCCTCTCATTCTCACTCACCTCTTCTCATCACCCTCCATCTGTCTTGTTTCATGATTCATGATGCATGATATACACGGTTATTCTCTGCTTTAGCTTGACATTCAGCCTGAATGGTAGTGTTCTTATGACACCATTATTCAGTATGACACTGCCTTTTATTTTGAATACATCCCTAACTGGCATATTTTCAATGCTCTGATGTTATTTTCAGCTTTGTTAGCCAGATGTACATTTAGCATTTATATTTTTATATGTATGATGTATATTCAAAG
The DNA here is from genome assembly GCA_029875015.1 of Lepomis gibbosus. NCBI lineage: Eukaryota > Metazoa > Chordata > Actinopteri > Centrarchiformes > Centrarchidae > Lepomis > Lepomis gibbosus. The sequence goes on along the minus strand of JAPMOB010207305.1, from coordinate 14,556 downwards.
ATTTATTGTTGGATAAATAATCAGCTAAGTCACGACTCTACTCTGCATCCTGGCTCTTAAACTACAGTGAAGCACTGTGTAGTAGAGCTGAACGATTTGCAGAAAAAATCTAATTGCGATTTTTCTGACAGATATTGCGATTACCATTTGATTTGCATTTTTTTTTTAAGTTTTGCTACAGTTCAATATTAACTGACAGTCTATTTTTGACGGAAGCACAAAGCAGATGAACTGGGCAGGAAGTCAGAGCGGCATAGAGAATCACCCTGTGCACCCTCCCGATCCTATATCAACAATAAACACAGTTAAAACAGACAAAAAAAGGAAACAATTTTACTACGTAGCCTAATTAACCATGGTAGGAGCACAAAAATAAAGGACAATAGAAAAAAATGAACAAAATCTGAACAAGTAAGAAAAATGAATTTGTAACTGCACGACTGTTTGGTCTGGTCAGATGCGCTTTATAATTAACCTACATTTTAATCGCCGTCCACACGATTAGCTAATCGCGTTCTTTCAAATTGCAATTTTAATTTGAGAACGATTAATAAGCCCTATAGTGCAGCATCTTAGCCCAGCTATCTTTGCTGTCTACTAGCAGTGGTTAACCTTCCAATTAACTTAAAACTTGTTCTATTGACATCCTTACTTAACCAACAGTGATCTATTGCTTTTTCACTTTCTGCTGACAAATGAGCTTATTGTAAGTCGCTTTGGAAAAAAAATGTCTGTTAAATGTCCTAAATGCAGTCAATACGGTGTGACTAGGTGTCCTGGCACAGAAAAACAACATAAGGCAGATTAAAACAACTCAAAATAAAAAGTTATTGTTTTAATTGTAACAAGATGTTGTTATAGTGTTATATAGACAAAAAATGAACAAAAGAAGGCTGTGTTTAATTAACTTAATTTCATTTGACTCAAGACAAATAAATATCTCAAATATAATTTCCTTTATGGTGAAATGTGAGTATGCTGGTTGGCTGAAGTTTGCAAGCTAGCTAAATAAGCTAGCTAACTTGTTAGCTACCCACCGTTAGACCTCCCACCCTAAGTTGCCACTCGTCTCATGTTTAAAATACTCTCTAACAAGGAACAACTAAAGATTTGTTGTAATAATGAGAAATGTATGGTTTGGGACAGAGCAGGATCGTAACGGTAGGTAACTCTTACCTACTGTAGCTATAAAATGTTAGCAAGTGAGCAAGATGTCTTTAGCCCGTGTCTGCTTACTGCATGATAAATTTAATTAGATTTTAGATCACAAACCTTTTTACTTCTGCAATCATTCTATGACAAACCCCTGACTTTGCTGCTTTTTAAAATAGTTAATTAAATATATTTTTTCATGTTAACTGTTAATGTGACAAACAAGCTTTTGAAGACGCCACCTTCGTTTTGAGAATTTTTTAAATGGCATTTTTGCTGCCGTCAAATGGTTCACAAGCATATGAACATCCCCTTTTGTGGCATTCACAACCTCTCAAGTGGAAATTGAAATGAGAGTTACGTCACAACTTGTGACTTGTTTTGCTGATGTTTTCAGAAAAGGTGAGGCCATTGAAGTTCATTTTTCAGTTCATTTTTCTCTGGATGGTAACATATTGTAATTCTTTGTAAATCTCATTTCTTACATTGCTTTAAAACACAAAGGACATTTCTTGGAAAGAAGCATAGAATTACAGGAGAACAAAGAGTCTTTTGCCGTCCATGTTGCATAGCACTATTGTTCTCCTATGTCATAACTACAAGCTCACGAGTTCCATTTCAAGGCAGCAATTATAAACATTGTTGGACATTTCACAGACTAAATAATTAATTTGAAAAAAAAAAAAAAAAGCATTTTACTCAACATTGAAAATAATGTTTAGTTGCAGCCTGAGATTAAACTGTTGATCATAACTATGAGAATGTCTTTATCTGTCCAACTGGCACAATCAGACAGGTCAGCCCTGCAAAGTCCCTAACTGGCTTTACTGTTTCTCAAAGCAAAAGTAATTTACGTGAGCCATAACACGTAAATTGCTGCCCAAGTCTGACATGTGCCCGACAAGTCCAGGTCTGGAACCAGGCAAACGTCACCCTTCACTTCATCAATTTCCCTGCTATGGTTCCCTAAAGATGCCTGATCCCTCTCTCCTCTCTCCTCTTGCAGTCTTTCTTTGCTGTGCCTCTGCAGAGAGCAACAGTCACCCTGCTGTCATGAGCTGACACTTTGCCTTAAGCAAGAACACCCCACCATAAATGCACGTACACACAGAAAAGCGTTATTTGATGTAAGTCATTAGGTCAGGCTAGACGACTGGCACTTCATCTTACCATTTTCAAAGCACAAATGCAGGGAGAACAGACTTAAACACACACACACACAAGCATAATTAAGTGCAAGGTCAGCGGGGACACTGACTCGAGTGTTGCCAAACATATAATGAAAATGACACTGCTAAGGGCGACATTCAATGTGAATACGCAGCATGAACAAACAATAAAACACACACACAAATCAACACATACTCAACCAATTTTTTTTTATACAATTTGCAGGTGAGACAGGCCAGATTCAAGTGCAGCAAAGAATGCAGTGAAGATGATACTTAATAGCAGCAACCTGTGTGAAAACAGTGTGAACACACACACATACCATTTACTGCAGAAGCAAGGTGAGGCAAAAAGCGAACATGAAACTGTGAAAGGGAGTGTGTACATACAAAAATACACACTCTATATATACACATTGCCATCATTTGAACCAAGGTGCAACCTGAAGAAGATGTTGCTCAAAGTGCTGCAAAACACGACAAAGAGAGCGAGCACACACAATAACACATTCACAGACTAGCATGTGACATATGATCTAAGTTCAGGCCAGATGCTTGTTGCTAATGTAACAACAGCGTAAGCACACTAACACACCTCCTCCATTATATGAAAGCTTCAAGGCGAGACGAGAGGCAGATTCAAGAGCAGAGAAAGGTGATGAAATTGACTCCCACCAGCTCTGTATGAGCTATACAATTCTTTGCCTCGAGGGCTGACCGGCTGGGCATATACAATATAGGATAGAAATGGAAATAGATAGATAATTTGGTACAGACCCTATGAAATGTCACATCAAGATTTTATTATTTTTTTATTTTAATTGTGAAGCAAATAATGATAATTCTCACTAACGTGAATCATATTGCAAATCGTAATATCTGTCAAAATAATCACAATGTGATGTTTTTACCGTATCGAGCAGCCCTAAGCTAGATTAATAAAAAATGAATAGCTTAATACAGTGTAAAAAAAAATTGTAGCATATATCTATACAGTCTCTATAAGAATATGTGATATACAGAATATACTAAAATACACAAAAAGTAAAAGATATAAAAAAGTACACAAAAAGTAAAAAGATATAAACACAGGATAACATACAATATAAATTAGAAGACGTTGGCATTTTAAAATGCAATGAAAAGGAGTATAAAAATGTACGAATACGTTATTGAAGGAGCAAAGGAGAAGAGTTGGTTAAGACTCAACTATAAAACTGAGAGTTCTCATTTAGACAGAAGTGTTATTGCTGGAAAGGCAGTAGACAGAGTCTAAGATGTGACTCTAGGATAAATTGATGGAGTCGCGTCCCCCCAGTGCAATGTTCCCTTTTTTTAGTTTTATGATTAGCCTGGCAGAAAAGGTTTTATAGGGTCGTGCAAACACAAACACACTTGTTTTTGTCACTGAGGAAGACTCTGCATTGACACAGCGTTAACCACAACCCTTACTCGGCTGGGGACTGCAGTGGTGAGGTCAGGTACTGTGAGGCACTGAAATACAATTCAGGAAAACCATTTTCACTAATAGGGGGTGTTCTAAGTATGATCAGAAGTAAAAACAAGAAACCGCCGTTCATCGAAACCACAGCTGTTGCTCTTGTGGTTGTATGTATTTGATTGGCACTACTTCTCTGGGTGACATCAAATAATTAAAGCCAGGTTAAACTTTTTTTGCAGCACAACCTTGTGTTGTTTTGTTTTTTAAACCAGAGCCCTCTGCAGCAGGACACCACTGCATGAACGCAGGAGTGTCACTGAAATTAATGAGGGGGCTTTGTTTTGATTGTTGCTCTAAATAGAGCCTTATCCTAACATAACCTTAACGTCTACACGCCTAAAGGCTGGAACTTGCCGCTCTTTGGGCTGTAAATAATCTAATGTGCCAGGGATGTGTTTCCAAGACGGCTGCGTGGCTGTTTTTTAAACAATGAGCTTGCTTGATACTCAGCGGCGCATGATACGTTGCTCAGATTTGTGACATGTGAACAGTGACTCCTCCGTGACCTATATTTAAGGGGCTAGCATACTCAAAACTGCTCGTCAGATGGTCGATGAGCTTCTGAACTCCCTCCCCTTACACCTTTCCGATGTCAGATTGGAGAGGCTTTACAAAACTGATTGACCAACAATCTCACCTACTTCAGGCCGTGATTGGACAGCTGAGGTGAGAAAGGAGCCAGGGTTTTGACCCCTCTCTCTAGGCCTCTTTTCTCTATTTGTGGCACTTTTTGTATGAGCAACATTTTGAATGTTTTTCAGGAGTGGAAAGGTCTGAAAATGTTCTCCGTTATTCCTATATTTAAACAACATTGTGTCTTCCCCTCTCTGTGAGGCCTGGCTTTTCACTCTGCCTTCAAGTGTGGTTGTTCGGAACAACTATAAACACTTTTGATTTCTGGCACAGTCGACCAACACGTCGTTCAGACCACTTCTTTTCCAGTACAACCTGGACCTTACCCTTGTTGGTGTAGACCGGCAGAGACAATTTTGTGCATCTTCAAAGACAATGGCCTAGCCCAATCCTAACTTAAAAACAAGTTTTCCCTACATGGTTAATGAGTCCCCATAATGTCATAGGTGGCTTCAGTCCCCACAACGCAAGTAATACAAGTTCACACATACACACAGGCGTAGGCCGAGGTGTCCAGTGTGTTAAAAAAGAAGTGACCTCTTGCACTTTTGCCTACTTTTTTCTGCATGCTTTCCATCGTCTTTCCCTCTCGATCCCTCTCCTTCAATCTGTGCCAACCTCTCTCTGTTCATCTCTCTGCATCTTGCTCTACTTCCCACAGCCATAGGCAAGGACACACTGAGGCCTGTTACTTCCTAAGGAGGGCAGAGTCAACCTTTACGCACGCACACACGCACGCTTTCAGGGAACTCTATCAAAGTCAACCACATATGTTTACACCATAAAAAGCATGTGACAAATTTAGGTTTGCACGTGTTGCAGCGTTCATCAGTTTCATTGAAAAAACACCCTGAGCTCAAACTATCATTGTTAGCAAGTTTGCTAACCATGTTTTTGCTGGTTTGCACTTTGTTATCCAGAGTACAAGACTGTTGTCTGGCCTATATCCCTCGCCTAGGCCTACAAGACTGAGCATGTGACCTGCAGCATGTGTGAGAGGAGACAGATAGTGCTTGTGTTGAGAGAAAGTGGAAAATGCCTGCGTACAGGCCTATTATGTGCGCATGTGTCTGTGTTTCATTAAAACATGTGGGAGTTTACAATAAAAATTAAAAAAAAGCTTCCCACAATTAAATCTCTCTACAGGAGCATGCAGCAAGAATCCTGTTTTTATTGTCACACACACACACACACACACACACACAACACAACTGCACACACACCACAATGTAACTGACCCTTCATTAAAGCGATTACAGATTAATGAGCAGAGCACCCGCCTAATCCAGTTAAGCTTGAAGTGGGGAGACAATGCCATCGGAGCTCGCTGTCCGCTGCCCTGCACGACCACGGAATGGGCAATCATATTAGCTATAGCTACCTGGTTATCAACCAATCAGAGCTGCCCCCGCCTCATTACAGCCATCAGAGCATGCCGAGAGCAACTGCTGAGCCAATAAAAACAGAGAGGATATGTTTGTTTTCCCTTAGGGTGTTTTAAACTGGTTTCGGCTTCCAGTCTTTATGCTAAGCTAATCGCCTGCTGCCTCTAGCTTCGTGTTTAGCATACAGACTTGAGAGAGAGGTATTGCTCTTCTCATCTAACGCTCTGCAAGACACTGAACACACTTTTTGTGTTTATGCTAAGCTAACGGTCTCCTGGATGTAGCTTCATATGACAGACATGACAGCGGCGTGAATCTTATCTAGCTCCTGGCGAGTAAGAATGGGCAAAAAATGCCTTTGACTGTAGTCATTTACAAAAAGCCATTCTTGGATTTTATTTTATTTTTGCTTTCATTTACTAACTTTGAAATGGGTGTAATTTTCGAGACAGCCTTCATTTAGCACTGCTGTTATTTTCTGATGCATTGTTGTTTATGTAACGCAGTTCATAATTACAATTATGTACTGAAAGGTTTCTGCAGCAGTTGGTCTTTGCACACTATTTCCCATCAATGGCGAATACAAAAAATCCTGCACGCTGTCTTGCTTACTTACCATCAGGTTTACAGACAAACATCACATACAGCTTATTTACTGTTATTTAAAGATGCATGCTGGGTAAACTATCCAATCACCATAAAAATGGAAACACATACACATATTTCTATCTAAGTACATAATTAGAGAACTACAACATCCATGTGACAGCCATCAACTTCAAACAGTTAATAATCCTAATAATAATTGTCAACTAAATGTGTTGTTTCAGCAAACTGCTGCAGAATTGAAGAAATGTCAATAAATTATTTCCAGCAATCCTGAAACACAGGCAGCGTGTCAAGGTCAATCTGTGTTAAGTGCATTACCAGCTCGTATTATCACACAAGTGAAACAGTGTGTAACCTGAGCTGGAGAGGATTACAGACGTGCACACGCATTATTTGCATGTACCTGTGGATATACAGCAGCAGCACAGGAACACAATGTAGGTTGTGTTGAGTTGTTAACGTCTGAGTGCGCTTGTGTTTATTGTGTTATGTGTGTTTATTGCGTGTCCATGTTTGTTTAACAGCTGCAATTTCCAGACTTTTGTGGTGTGATTGTGCCGTTAGAAAGAGAGATGTTCCAGGCAGCTTCCTCCCAAGATACTTTAGAGATTTTCAAAATATAAACAGGTATGCACTGAATGGAAAATTTATTGGAAAAGCTTTTATTTTTCCATCTAAGCATCCAGCTCTTATTTCAACAGGCTGAAAATAAGATTAAGTAGAAAAAGCTTTGTCATAAAATGATCCAGTGTGTGTGTGTATGTGTGATTATGTACCTGTTGTCAGCATGATTTGTGTTTCCCTCACAGCACATACTTTTATGTAACTGGATGCCACAGTGTCCTTGTTTATAACACATCAGATGAAAGCGAAGCATATGCCAGTGACATTGTCCATAAATAGGTGTCACTACACCTTGGAAATGGAAATATGTGTGAGTGTGTTTGTGTGTGAAAGCTGCCAGATGGGAGTCTATGATTCCACAGCAGGGGGATCATTGCCAGGAGACAGTGCGGCTGTCAAAAACACACACAAACCTTACAATACCGCAACAAATGCCTCCTCCGACCACAGCAGTGTTACAGCCCCAGTCGACCACATCTACACTGCAGCAGCAACGGCAGCAGCAGTGGGAGGAGAAATCAAATTTCTATATTACTGTGTGAGAGAAATGAAAACCAGCCACCAACCAAATCATTTGTTTGTCTACTCCTTTTTGTCAGATAGCCACTCATCACAAGCGAAGCTCATTTCTTTTCTAAAAACCAAACTGGACAGTGGCTAGCAAATTAAAGGTATTGGCCAAAAGTGAAACAGCTATAAAACAGTCAAGGACTAGATTTGGAGTGTTGCATTATGTGTTGTTTTTAGCCTTTAGCCACAGAAAGTCATTCCTACGTGGGATTTCAGTTACGGAAGAGAACGATCTTTTACTTGGTCTAACCGTATCTTGCAAACACTTTCCCAAAAGGACTAGTCTGAAGGTGTTTTATATCTTCAAAAACTATATTTCCAAAAGCGACTGATGAAAAAACAGAGGCGGACGTCCTATATTCGGGTCGGTTGCAAATGTTTCCCATTTGTTTGAGCAGCATCCAGACTGGGTGTATTTTAACCAGTGCTCAATAACAATACCAATAATGACATTTTTTTGACTCATGTTCAAGCCTCTTAACTGACACTGTTGTCCAGCTAATTTTAATTGTTAGGAAGCTCTATAAAGGGGCATGTATTCCACTATTTGAGCATTACAGCATTAAAAAGCATACCAGTGAAATTCGATTGAGTGGGTTAGCAGCTTTTTTAAAGCTGAGTGAGAAGTTTCACTGCACGTTTTTACAGCCTGTCAGCCTTCAAGCTGCTGAGAAAAACACGACTCCCTTCCCTGCGAAGATTTTACTGGTTAGCCATTTCAACTGTAAAATGATGAACAATGCAATAAAAACACATTCCCCAATCTTGTATAAACAGATGATTAGAGGCAATAATGGCCATGCATGTCATCATCTCCCCATGTCTCCCCGAGGATCGAGCTAGGAAGTGCTAATATCAGAAATAGTAAATAATAATGGAAAGTCAGGCTGAGTAGGAGGAGGAGGAGGTTTTATCTCCCTTCATCTCCAACAAGCGAGCTGAGCCCGCAGAGGAAACTTCAGACCTCTAGGGCCACTCAGCTGTGCGGAAGAATGAGCAGCAGCAATGCTAAAGCCTCTTAATGACCACTACTACCCCGTCTGCATGTTTGTGTGTGTGCATGTATGCATGAACCTGTTGGCACTCTCCATTTCTTTCCATTTGTGTGTGTTCAGCAGCCGTGGTTTAGGGGGCAGGGTGGATAATGTAGCGCTGACACTCGAGGAACGAGTGTCGTCCCTCCATTGTGTTTCAGGGCAATTACAGAAAACGAGTATAACAAATGCCTCGATGTATAATTCAGAACATCCTGCATTTCTGTGCTGCGCATCTTCCTGCCAACAGTATTCATTACCAGGCCAGCAGATAAGAATTTATTTTTAATGCAATGACCCTGCTGTTTTCATTTATTTATATGTTTATTTTTAGCTCAATTTTTTGGGGCTTTTGGCTGATTCTCTTTTAAAGAGCACAGAAAGAGCTGAAGATCTTCACTTGCTGGGTTACTAACATTTTAAAGGTTTCTAACAATATATTGTTCACTTCTCGTGTCTTCAATAGAAGAGACTGGCATGATTGATGTTTAGATAAAGATTACTATTGATGTGGAAGTCGTAGTTACTTAATATATTTAATACCTTGAATTATGGTTGGCTCATGATTGTTTAAAACAAAGCAACCACAATTTGCAATTTCCCCAGAAATTAAGTGGTGAACTATTCAACCAAAAAAGGAAAGAAGAGTTGTCTTTTCAGGCTTGTTTCTCACAAGTGGAAATCCAGCAGCTGATAACCAGAATTTCACATGTGCTAAAATTAGAGAAAATTCAAAAACAAACATGCTCTTCTAATCATCTTGTGTGGCCCTCAAAACTATCTCATAACCCGCCAGGAGGGTCCTGTCCTCATTATACACACATATTCCAATTCTGAAGTCTCAGCGAATCCAAGGATAAAATCAACACCACTGTCATGTCATGTCTGCACGCTAAATATAAAGCTTTAGGTAGCAGATGATTAGCTTAGCTTCGCATAAAGACTCAAAACGGGCTAGCCTAGCTTTGTCAAAGTTGAAAAATCCATTTATCAACATTTCTGATTATCGCGTTATATCTAGTTTGTTTATTTCACGCACAAACAGAATTTTGAAAATAACCATGTGGTTAAGGTGGACTTAGGAGAGAGCCAGCGTCAGGCTAGCCGTTTGCCCCTGGTGGGTTTCCATGGCGCCCCGACACAGTCTAATTTGTTCTGCCATAGTTTCTAAATGAAACGAAAATATTTTTATTATGCTTTATTTGATGACAATGTCATCAGACTCTTTTTTTTATGTAACTACAGTAATGTTAACGGTCTGTTTCTGTCACTCGTTTGTGAGAAGGCGATTAAGCTAGCTGCACCTAAATTTGTAAAGTTAGTGCACAACTTTTAAACCCACTATGGTAAATCCACTGAAAGAGACCAGTGCGAATCGACAGGCAGATTAGCGACTTTATCCTCTCAGTTTCTCTCTTCACAAAGTGTTGCAGTACGAGAGTCTCACCTGAAGAGAGGCTATGAAGTCTTCATGTTATGCAATACGAGAACCACATACAATATAACTTATCGAATCAGGATGGAATTGATGAATTTAGCTCGAGGATACACATGTGACAACGTCCGGTTTTCAAAATAATCTAAAGGTGTATACAGTCTAGAAATAAGATTAATTGGATTATATTCACATAAAGTATAGGCTTAAATATATTAGCCTACAGGTGTCCATTAAAAGTAAAAAAAACAACAACAACAACAATAAAATTTGTTATTTATGGCTGTAAAATGGTTTTATGATCAAATAGTTTACTAGAGCACAACATTGTTTACAAGAGTGCAAAGTTATTCATTGACAGCCTCTTGATTTTGCACCAAATTAATGCATTTATCTTTAAAATGTACAAAATTTTCTTCCGGGGGGGGTCAGGCCCATCGGACCCGCCGAGAGGCTCCGAGGCCTACCCGCCATAGTCTTTTAAAATCCCGCGGGAAACACTGCCTTGCTTCCGGTCTTTATGCTCGTCTCCTGCTTCTAGCTTAATAACCAAAAGATATAAAAGTGGTATCCATCTTATCATCTAACTCAAGACAGCAGTCTAGATAATTAATAGAATAGGAAAATGGAAAAACACATTTCTGCTACATTTTTTTCCTTCTCTTTATATTTGCTTGTAATTTGCAGCATTGTTTTACATCCCTGGGCTTCTAAACAGTATTCAAATACAAACAATTTGAATTTTTGGTTGAACTGGCCAACATGCAAAGATATGCAACCTGTGACAAGGGGTTAAAAGCAGTGTCAGGCAGTTAAAGTTTACTTAATAACACGTTGTAGTAATGTGATTACACTTTTCAGTAAGAAGTAGTTTCAAGGCATTACAATTAACAATTCCACTACAGTTACTGGCGCTAGTAATGCTCCGTTACTTTGATATTTCAAGGTGGATTTGTTTGCGACCTCACCGGCAGTTTGATGGAGGATTGATATGAATTTGTTTCCTCTACATTCAGTGGACAGACTGGTCTGAGACATGATAGCTAGGGGAAGCTGTTAGTCTCAACCGAAAGAGGAGAAATGCACCTCATTTCTCCAACGTTGTCTTATTCACCGGTGTGTTCTTTGCTGCTTTGCTAACGTTGTCCCCATTTCTGCATTTCGGAGTTACCTAGTTTTGTTGGAAATTGGAGGTGCGCAGCTGAGGTCGGGACTTTTTTTTATTTGTGCATGTGTTAAATAAGACGCAGTGCGTGGGTGTGAAGGATTTGGAGCCATTTAAAGGGCCCTCTAACAGAACTGGTCTGAGTATCGTGACGTTACATAAGTAAAGTAACGCATTACTTTTGCAGCTGAGTAATTGGTAAAGTGATATTAAAAAGAAAAAAGAAAATATAATAATGAAGTGGAATTGCTTCGTCAGTGAGGAATGTGTAATGAACATTTGATTACAGTTTTCAAGTAACCTGACCCACACTGGTCACCAACCAAAAAGATTAAACCTCTCCATTTCTCTGTTTTCCACACTCCTTCCAACAGATCTGCAGTTGTTCTGGGAAAGAGACTCCCTACTTACTTGTGTCTTAGAGCCACATTAAAAGACTCAGCATCCATCTATGGGCTTGAGTTGTGGGACTTTCCACTCAGCTCTTTAAGGAGACCTTTAATAATGCAAGGCGAGGAGCTCTGCAACAGGGCCCATTCCCAGAATACCTGACGCAGAGTAGGCCTTAACTAAACTCTGCTGCACGCTGGAATCCAAACCATTTGTGGTGTGAACACTAGCAGGACCACCGACATTCCACCTGACAGGAACGATAAACACACCTGGGAACTGCTCAGTCCCTGCCGATGTTTATTCACTACAGTCTCAACATTTATGAGGTGAGGCTGCGAGCCTGGTGGAGCAGCTAATGTATTCATCAGTGGGATTATTTGGCTGCGGAAAAAGAAGGTTTCAACCCCCCCCACCCCACCCCACCCCCACACACACACACACACACGCACGCACACGCACACTCCCCGAGGTGTGGGAGAAGAACAAATGAGCCGAGCGGGGGGGATAGCGTGTGTCACTGCAGAACCCAGAAGAGACAGAGAGGAATCGCCAACGATACACCGCTGAAAGAGCTGGTTCGGAGCCAGCGAAATGATTTATTCCTGTCTAGTAAAGAATAGAAGGTCAGAAGGGCTGAACACAGAAATGACCTCAGAGGCACTCATGCTGAGTTGATGGATATGGAGGAAGGCTGGAACTGATTTCAGATTACTCTGTTTCTGTACCCTTCGAAACAAATATATTCATGGTATCCTGGTTGCTCATACGTGAATATGATGAAGTGAACACTCACATTTGACTCATAACTGCTCAAACTAGTGATATCAGCTCTCACCCTCGAATACTTCCTGTTGGTACCACCTAAATATGACCACAGTTACACAGAGCAAACAGTCCTTGGTTTTTCTATGCTTAGTATTTTTTCAGATCTCACTACAGATTGGGATTTTGGGGTAGGCAGCTCAGTGCGTGTTTGTGCCTGCCGGGGCAAATTCAACCCACAGCGCTGCATAAACAGCATACCAAGTGGCATTTTTGGGTAGACAGGAAGAGGTTAGAGCAACAACACCTCGGCTAGAGGGGGGAAGTTCTGAGTCCTTCTTGCAGCAACAACGATTAAGCAACAAGAAGTTAACATTCAGCTGACTGCAAGACATCATCAGGTCTGAATCTCACTCTAAGGTAGATGCAGGTTCTTCCAGCACTGGAGGACTGTGTCACAGATTTGCAGTCATCCCCCTTTCTGAAGACTCTCCTCCTGCCTTTTTCTATAAGAAATCCAATTTAAATGTAGATGTCAGAGCCACCGCTTCTTCTCCCATCTCCCAGTCTCACCCTCTCTCCATCCTCCTTTTTCAGGCTCTGCGAGTCTCTCCTCCGTTGCTGCAACTGCAGTGAAATCAAACATATTTGACGGACCGTGACGGATGCTG
>JAPMOB010207303.1:0-45051 GCA_029875015.1 Lepomis gibbosus | reverse complement strand
CAGCTATATTACTCTAAGCTAGACCTGTCTTACCTTTCCCTGTTACATCAATTAAGACACCTAAGAAATATTCCCAACACCTCACAGGTGTGGCATATCAAGATGCTGATCAGACAGCATGGGTATTGCACAGATGTGCCTTAGACCTGGCCACAATAAAAGGCCACTCGAAAATGTGAAGTTCCATCTCACAGTACACTGTCACAGATGTTGCAAGTTTTGAGGGAGCGTACAGTTGGACTGCTGACTGCAGGAATGTCCACCAGAGCTGTTGCCTGTGCAATGAATGTTCATTTTCTACTATAAGCCATCTCCAAAGGCCTTCCAGATAATTTGGCAGTACATCCAACCAGCCTCACAACCGCAGACCACGTGTGACTCCACCAGAACAGGACCTCCACATCGAGCATCTTCACCTCCAAGATCGTCTGAGACCAGCCACCTGGACAGCTGCTGCAACAATCAACAAAGCAAAAACTGTTGATTTTATAAATTTGTTCTGTGTATGTGTGTGTGGTGTGTGTCATTTTAGCTGAATTTGAGGCCAAGTATGAACAGCAGAATCAGCTCGGCAAAGGAGGCTGTGGATCTGTTTTTGCTGGCTATCGCAAAGCAGATAATTTTCCTGTAAGTGTTAGACACACATTCTTACAACCCCACAATATGTTTAGGAAGCGCTAACCAAAGTCCTGTTTGTGTCTCAGGTTGCTATCAAACATATATCAAAAGACAAAGTGTTCTGCAAACAAGTGGTGAGTGAGCAAAATCAACTGTTGTTGAAACCTGCTGAATTCATCACTGCATTCGCTTACTGAATGTATTATGGATTAATTATGGACATCTATGAATCTGTGGAGGTTCTCTCCCTCACTAACTTGTGATGTTTCAGGACAACAATGGGAAGCAGCTCTCTGTGGAGGTGGCCATAATGTTAAAACTTGCTGGTGGAGAAACTGGATCAATGGGAAAGTCAGCGTCCGTGTCCTTACTGGATTGGTATGATCTGGACCGGGAGCTGATCTTGGTGCTGGAGAGACCAGTCCCCTCCCAGGACCTCTACAAATACATCGAGGTCAATGGAGGCTCCCTGCAGGAGCAGGAGGCCAAGGTAAGTTGCCATAGGATCTTACCTTGACATTGTGAATGTCTGTGTGTGTATGTGTGTTTTTTAAGTCTTTTCCAGGAACTTCATGACCTGTAACTTGACATATAGCCATTTTCTTGGATTCTGATTTTGTTTCCACTGTTGCACCCCATATTAGGACTGCTTTTACCAGTGTTGTCTGTACCATATCTGAATTGAACTGCACATTAGTCTTGGTGTCACCTTGTCAGTGACACATATCCAAAATTTTCTGGTTTCTAAAACACAGTGGAAACACAAGGCTGTAGGACGGGCTTTGTGTGCCAGTTCAGACCATGTTGAACGCTGACTTAAAGGATTTATTTTCCTAGTTTTTGGCCATCATTTGTATTGATTATGATAAAAATTAAGTTATAAAAGTAATTGCTGAAATCTGTTAACATGGTGGCGTCACTTAAAAGAAGTCTGACGGAGCAAGAAACAAGCAGTATGAGCACACCGGCAGGTCATACACAAACAAAAATTATTACCCACTCCACTGAAAATCTAGAATTTCAGTCTCTATAGGCTTGACAGATGGCTATAGACTCCTTGTATTTTATGGTTGTTGTCAGCTTTGAATCACACAGTGAACCAACAGTCACAGGTATGAAACTACCACTGCCACCTCTCTCTCTCTATTTCTCAGCTCATACTCAAACAGCTGGTTGATGCAGCAATAGAACTTCAGGATAAGAACATCTTTCACCGAGACATCAAAGTGGAAAATATCCTGATTGAGACCGGCTCGGCGGTCCCGCGTGTTCGCCTCATTGACTTTGGACTGAGCTGTTTTGTCAAGAGAGGATCATTTTACCGGGTCTTTTACGGTAAGATGTCTGGCTTCAACTCCAGCTCTTCACTAATTTAGTTTATCTGTGACATTTACGTTTAAACAAAGCTCATCCTCACCATCTTATTATTATATCTGTGTATTTTAGGTACATCTGCTCACGTCCCTCCAGAGTGGTATAGTCAGTGTACCTATAAGCCCGGCCCGACCACAGTGTGGCAAATGGGAGTTGTCCTGTTTGATACACTCCACAGTAAAACACCATTTGAGACCACCAAATTCCTGGGAAACAAACTGAAAATCAGCAATATCCTGTCCAAAAGTAAGAAAACACACTCATTCACAAACCTGTCAGCAGACACAAATCTGTTCATTTTAGTTCTTATTCGGGTGGATCACATTCATCTGTCTTCTCCTTCTTTATCTCCAGGTTGTCGGGACTTCTTGCAAACCTGTTTGACCAAATGCCCCGAGCAACGGCCCACTCTGGAACGGCTCCAGCTTCACCCATGGCTCAGATAAACCGAACCTACACCAACACACACTCAAATCAAAACCTCCTTTCATACAAGTGCAGCAGAAGAGTACAGTTCAGTGGTTAGCACTTAAGTAAGATTTAAAAACAGTGCAATGAACAAATAAAATGGACAAGAAAACAGAATAGAGAAAAATAAAAGTTAAGGATATCCTTTTTTAAAGACATTTAGAGAAGTAATTTTAAAGACTGAACCTTAGATCCTCAGACAGGAAGCTCCAGTGGCGCTGACAGCCAAGGAAGGTCCTGCCTCTGAGGCTGTGCTGTGCCTACAATATAGGGAAGCAGCAATACCTATAAAGTTTATAAACATTAACAGAAAACTCAACTGAAAAAATGACTGGTAACAATCAAAAGAGGCAAAATAGAGGCGATATGATGTTGTCTCTTTGAATTTGTGTAAAGCTTGCAGCTGTTTTTTGTATCAGCTTGAGAGTCTTTTGCCTCAAAGGATAAGTTCACAAGTTCAATTTGTATTGAAATAAAAGCCAGGTATGTGAACATGGAAATGTTTAGTGATTCTGACTGTTTATACTGGATAATGAGAGATTCCTTTTCCTAACATGCTTCCAGTGAGTCATGGTGTGCAACATCCAGTCCTTATTCTGAGAAAAAAATACATTCAAGATTTTAAAATAAAAAATCAATCAAGATCAATCAAAATCAAAAATGACCAGTAGATATGTTTGTGTAACCAACAGATAAAACAGTACAACAATCAGTTGTTTTGATGTCAGCCTGCTGTCTTCTACTTCTTTGAGGGGAAAAAAGACAAGGCAGGGGTTATACATAAGAAGAAGCTGCAATAAATAATAATAAATGCTTTCCTTGTTTGAACAGCCAGCTCTTAACAGATCAGTGGATCAGCTTGAATTGAAACAATGATTTAAACATAATTCAAACATAAGTAAAACAACATATATGGGTAAGCATGTAGTTAACATGGGTCAGAAATGGATAGCTGTGTCTTTAAGGCTCTACATCACCACCAGCCACCAATGAGTGGAGACACTGAGCTGCTTAGCAACCGAACCCAAACAAACAACAAGTGTGTAAAAAAACAACTTGGTTGGACAATGTGCTCATTTGTAGATGTTCCCTACAGGTCAAGCTAATTATAATGTTCATCTGCTCTTAATATTAGTTTCTAGGTAATTGTTTTCGTGTTGTCAATTTTCCTGCAATGGCTGAAATCATGATATGTGAGCCTTTTGAGCTCTACAACCTCCTCAACCAGTGCAGGCTGGCAGAGATCAACTACCTCTGTTTGATTGGTAAGAGATGGGATTTAGCTCAGCTAGTTAGAGTTTGGGAATACTAGAGTCCATGTGACCACTTGACATTAGTAGAATTTGCTTGATTGCTCTTCTTTAATTCAGTTTAACTTAACTTGTAACTTATTTGTGTATTGTTTGATCCTTTTCTAGATGCCCGTGAAACCCAAGATTACATAATGAGTCACATCATAACAGCAAAAAATGTTAAAATGGTAGGGATATCATTGTATCCACAGTTTTGTAATTCAGGTCTGTCACATAAGCAAAACTTGGCAGATGTTTGGTTGTTGTAAAATATCATAGGAAATCCATGCTTGGCAAATGATTAGTACAAGTATATAGACTGTTTTCCAGTGAAATGGTCCTCTACATCAGAAAGCTAATTAAAATGATTTATGAAACAGCTTGCATGGCACTTTCAAGCCTCACCGTGTCTCACTACATCAAATGTCGAAACATTTAATATCCCAATTTGTAGATACCCTTACATAGCCCATCTCCTCATCACTGAGCTTTGGAAAAGACGGGATGACGAGAATCAAAGTTCACTGGTTTCAGCCATTTGTGATAAATTTAAAATAACTCTGGGCTTTCCCTTAAGTTTAAAAATTATGGGTTAAAATATTTATTTTACCTATTAAAATTATTTGGAAACAAATCAACCCAGACTGTGTTGTTTTGGGTTATTCTGAGAGCTCCCTAAAGCTAACGGGATCCATCAGACTTTTTGTATTGTTATAGCAAAAAAAGTCCCTACCTTGTTTTAGTGGCACATTTATATGGTGTCCAATTTTTATTTAGAGGGGATTGGATACTGTTCATGTGACCTGCATGGACCTGTAGCAAAAGGACTGTAAGTAGTGTGTGCTGATTTATGTGCGCATCTTGAGTTTGGCTTTGCAGCTTATTTGATCTGCCTTTTAAACATTACTCATTGTATATGCCTGAACTGTGGCAATGTACAGAAAATTTCAGTTTAGCGTAAAGAACAGAATGTATTACTCTTTACACTAAAGAAATATCATCTTAATGTGTACAGCAGACATAACTGAACTAAACCTCTGCTTTTCAGACAGAAATCATTATTTGAATAGGCAGCCATCCTAGAGTCATTTTCATCGTCTCCCATGTGGAGCTACTCCAGTACATAGCTGAATTCAGGTTTAATTCAACAGCACAGTTTACAATAAAAAACAGTACACGACTAATTACCATGCAATGGTGGCATGGAATTTGTTACAGGGTTTTAGACGGAAAGTAATAAAACACATTGTAATAAAATGATTTTATGTGCTTGAACAAGAAATCTCTAAATTCTTAGTTCCTTCAGATTTAAGTATTATTCCATGCATGAAACATCAAAACTTTCTGTGTGACTCTTTACAGGATTCAGAGGGAACATTCCTCCTGCCAGAGGCTGTGGAGGTTGACAGTATGCAGCACGTGGTGGTCTATGACAGCAACACAAGCTGTTTACAGGAAGAAGGTAATTGGCTAAAGGCAGAGGAAAGCTAGTAGTTCCCTATAAGCGCTGCTCCCAGTATGCATTTCAGTCATAAACGTCTGCACACTGTTGAGTGAAGTTTCTGACTATGATTGCAGGTAGAGCAGTTGAGTGTGCCGAGGCCCTAGCTAAAGCTAGCCTACATCCAGTCCACATAGTGAGAGGAGGCTTTCAGAGGTTCTCAGCTCTGTACCCTTTTTTAAGGACAGAGAAAATCCTCTACACCATCATGGTAAGACAAACACTTGACCTCACAGTTTATACACTTATAGGGTTCATCTCAAACATGTGGTGAAAAGGTGGTGGTACAAAGTCCAACACCTGCGAAAGTTGAATCCAAATTGCTGGACTGGATAGAAATCAGTGTCTGATCCTAAATCCAGAGATTTAGATGAAATTTGTACAGGTGTTCACAATTAAAAACACATCTGTATGAATGATATTGCAGCCAATTTATTTAAATAAACTAGAATGATGCAGGTGTTAAAACTAAATTTTGACACTGGACAACTTTCCAAGACAGGCCAACAAAATGAAGCAGTAATCTGTTGCCGATGATATTAAACTATTAGGGGTGCAAATTCAAAAAATACAAATAAATTCAAAAAAGCAAGAGTGACACAAACAATATGAAATGGATTTGGTCCATCAATTTGACAATATAATGTATTTCTGGACTATCTCAGGAGCTGGAAAACCTGAAGACGTATCCAGTGGAGATCATAGCAGGACTGCTATATCTGGGTGACCAGAAACAAGTCATGGACTCCAGTATCCTCAAACACCTGAAAATCAGCGCTATCATCAGCATCTCACAGAGTGACACTCTGGAGTACGGCAGGACTGGATATTGAAAATATAATCACAGAAAATTCTGAATGTCATGTGTCATGGCTGTTGAATTTCTATTGAATATTTTAGATCTGGATCAATAAAGGGGAGCCAGACCATCCTCAACATCCCTGTGGCTGACTCAGTGGTGTCTGATTTATGCACAAGTTTTGAAAGGATATGTAGTTTTATTGGTAAGTCGTACCTGTACTTTACTTAATAAGCTGTTTTAAAGCTTTGTGTCATTTATAGAAGCAGGAAAGAAATGAATTTTGGGCATCAAGGTTTTACAATTAGTTAAACTGTAATGACTCACTATAAACTGCAATGATCAAGAATACAAATGTAAATGTAAAATGCAATAGGGCGTCTCAGTTCAGGTTAAAAACATCTCCAACCATCTGATCTCAACTGCATATCATTCACAAAATTCAGAAATAGAGAACGCTTAGTTCCTGTTACATGGATTGGCTTGATGTTATAGAGTTTTTTGTTAATTGTAATAGCCACCTGACTATCTTCTGTTTTCAGGTTCACACATCAACATGGGCTCTCGTGTCCTGATAGTTTCCAGGCAGGGCAGAAGTCGCTGCAGCGCTGTAACCATTGCCTTTCTCATGCACCACCTCAAATACACACTGCAGGCAAGTGGGCTTCAGTGGTTTCAGTGGATGCAGAATGCAGTATGTGCCATATAAAATGTATCCCAAAATGTCAAACTACACACAGACATGAGATTGATATTGATCATGCAAGAAAACATGTGACCATGAAATATAATATTAATGTTATTGGTTTGGCTTATTTTTTAGGAGGCCTGGAAGTACACGCTCAAATGTAAACCCAACATGAGGCCAAACACGGGGTTTCTACAGCAGCTGTCTGACTGGGAGCTTCACACCCTGGGAACAAAAGTGACTGACATCTCTGAACCAAAATTTTAACAAAGGCATCAACAACAGCTATGGCAATAATGTGGCTAGTTCATAATCACTTTCTGAGATAAAGACATTTGATGTTCTGTTGTGTCTGTCTTTGTTGCAGTGTGATTTGACAAAAAAGTTATCTGGTGAAACTGTCAGCAACATTACAGGGACATTAGGGAGGCTGTGGCTCTCCAAGGCTGAGCAAATTTCAAGAGTAATGTATGCAGCCTTATTGCATCTAGACAATTAGACACATGGCTTTATAGATTTTTCTCATTATTTCAAAATTACTCTTCAAGGATGTACTGTATGTGGACAGTTAACAAATACAAGGCAGCAAAAATAAAAGACAAAGTAGCAGACCCCTAGTGTTTTTGTATTGTGTAGACTATTTTTTGTGTTTTTTTTGTTGTGTACTACTGAATAAATGTCAATAGTTGTGGTTCAGTCCATACATGGCTCTGTCAGAGGTGCAGACAATATTGGAGATGACAGTTTCCCCTGCGTGCATGGGTCACATAATATTAGTCTAAAAATACAGGTCGCTTGCCAAGTAGTGAGAAATGTAATGACTTGTTACTTACCCTGCAGGGGACAGAGCGCACTCCTTGCATACAAGCGACCAAACAATCTGTGTCATTGAAATTGCTTTCTTTTTATAGATGGTTAAAGTCAGGGCCATGGTCTGGGGACATAATGCCAAACCCTGCTAATATGACGAGATTTATAAAAGAGGCAGTGATGCCGCACAGGATTAATTCAGGGCAGATACTCTTCAAGTCCATTATCATATGTGGTTGAGGTGCTAAAACGAGGGACCAAAATCCAGCAGCTTGCCAAAGGGACATCTGATTGGGCCAATCAGCTGCAAATTAGCACGTTCAGCGACCACGACGCACGCAGGAATTGTCGTGGTTGTGACAAAACCGGACGTTTTACATGGCCTTGAAAATAAAAGCACAGAAGTTGTAATCTTTAAAATGTTTCTAGCTTGAAAATGAAACCGTTTATTTAAGTCATTCAGTGACTGATTGACAATATATATATAGCATTACTGTTAGTTTCGATTATCTTTGAAATATTATGTCAAATACTCTGTTGGCCCCAGTCAACATGCGACGTGTTTGGATATCGTTGCAGTGAAACAAACAAAACTCAAACTTCTTTCAATTTTATTTCACTCTACAGAACGATTACAAGTGATATTGAATCAAATGACATTAGTTACAATATTAGCAAAATAGGTAACAGCACATGGAAATAAAGTCATAGCAACAGACCAAATGAAAATGAATTACTATTACAGTAATAAACATGGACTTGCAACATCTAATTGCACAACCTAAAGTCACAAAAGTCAAAGGGCTTTTCTGGAATTGATTAGTTTCAGACTGACTGACATGTTAAGAGAGGGGGAAAAAGGCAATTCTTATTAAATATTATTTCTTTATTAAATCTTGTGAAATATTTAACCAAGAGCAATTCATTAATTGGTCAGAAGAGCAGTGTGGGTTCCAACTATTACTGAATTGCAGAATACTCAAAACACATAACAATAATATTAATAAAAATATTTATATAGCATTGTTATGGTAAAATAGGCAGGTCAGTCCATAATATACTCTGTTCCCTTTAGTCCTCAACCTTTCCGTACTCATGAACAGTTATTGTGCTCCTTGCCAAGTCTTTGTAATGCTACTGAGGAAATGAAAACCATTCCGATATTCATTTACACAGGCTATATAAACAAATAAAGAATGATGATGAAGACGAAGAAGTTGAAAGTTTTTATTTGGTCTTATTTTGTCTTATACACTAAAAATAGTAACAACTTATGATTTAAGCCATAAGGTTGTTGCAACCCCAAAGGACCCCCATTAAAATGAGGTGCTGCATTTCAAGGGACTTTCCTTTAATAGAGTCAATACAATTCAATTCAAATTACATATTTTCCAGGAAACTATCAATAAATAATCAGGACGTTAATGGGAAATGGCCGACGTCTCATCTGTCGTAGACACTAAAGTTATTTAGCCACAACGTCTTTTATTCTGAAGGTTCCGAGCGGAAGCCACACTTGTTCGTTGGTTTAGGTATTGAGGCTGACAGCAGTCCAACTGTTGCGCAGCGTACTGAGCGTGGATATTACTCAATATTACTCAATTCCAGGAGGTTTTCTGATGTTAGAGAAAAATGATTTCCAATACGACGAGTTTAACTGAATGTTTACGCGAATGGGAGGAATTAGAGAAGAACTACCAGCAAATTCATGTGAGTTAAACTGTGTTTCATCTCTCAGCTAACGTTAACTTATGTTAGTGTGCCTTGCCCGCTGAGCTAACACACCGGCGACAGTGGGATCCGCCCTCAGGTGCTAAATAAAAGCGTACTGTGACAGCCAGGAGACAAACAATAACTCAGTGAAGTTAGAGGAGGTTATAGTGTGGACACCTGCCTCTCATTTCATCGTAACGGTTGTCATATTGTCGCAGTACGACGCCGCACCACGGAACCCAGGGTGTCGAATTGACATGCTATTTAACTAATATTAATAAGCAAGCTCTAACGGTAAGTTGTAACACAATTCTGTGTTACAGGTTTATTTAAACACGTACAGTCATATATTATGCTTCATGTTTAAAATGAATCATGCAGTGAATTTGGCGTTTTGTGACTTGATAGCCTTTAGCCAACGTTGGTTTATTAGTTAATGCTATTAGTTACCAAAATTAATTAAAAGTTAAAAGTATGTACGTAATCAATGCAGACAAGTGGCCCCCGTGACTGTAGTACTATATTGTAGCATTAGATTATTATATTCATGCATTAAAGTAAAAGCAGGATTTTAATGTTGTAGTTGGTTGAGGTGGAGCTGATTTTTTTTAACTATTTTGAATCTGATTACAACTACTTACTATTTTTATTATGGGTTAATCGGGTGATTATTTTCAAGATCAATTGATTGAATGTTTGGTTTGTCAAACCAATAGTACTTATTAAAAATAAATGATCATTATTGATATAATAAAAGGAAAAACATCCTCTGGAACCACGACATTTTTTTTAACAATTCTTCAAATAGTCGCCAGTAAATTTTTCTCCAATCAATTAATGAATTGACTAATCGTTTTAGATGTACTTATATAAACTGTTGGGAAGTTTAATTTATAACATAACATCATGTTTTCTAGCTTTTTGTTTTGTTTCAAACTGTTGAATTTGTAAAGTAACTTAAGCTCTCAAATAATTGTAGTGAAATAAAAAATACATTGTATTTTCAGCAAAAGTAACAATATTTATTGGAGATACTTTACTTAACATTTTATGTTACTTATACTTCAACTCCATACAATTCAGGGATAGTAATATGTTACGTTTTACTGCACTACATCTGACAGCTGTACTTCATTTTCAGGCTACAAATTTACATACAAAACATTGGCTACTATAGGCTAATTAAGGAAATGCAATAATACGAATAATAAACCAGTGGTTCCCAATCTTTTTTCCTTTGGACCCCTTAACAAAACAAACAATATCTATGTAGGGCATCTCTTAAGTTTCAGATGTCTTTGAGTTGTTGGCAGTTCCACCAAAGAGACAACTCTTTTAACTTCTCAGATGGTTGTCCAAAATATGAAAAGACATTGGTGTAGCAGAACTTTGTTTTTAATTCTTACATACCCCATTAATCATGTTACGACCCCTCAGATGTATCTGGTGTCCCTTTGGAGGGGGCCTGACCCCTAGTTTGGGAATCATGATTAAACTGTATTGTACATCCTACTACATAGAAGTAGTTAAAAGTAGCTCCACCTAGACCAGCTATAATGAGTCACTTGGGATATTTTTCTGCTGAACAAGTACTTTTACTTTTGTACTTTACTTAAGTAGGATTTTAAATGTAGGACTTTTACAGAGTAATTTTACATTGTTGTATTAGTAGGCTACTTTTACTTACATAAAGGATCAGGATACCTCTTTTACCCCTGATTATTTTTATTATTAGATTGATATAAGCAATGCATTTTTATGTAAGTCATACTCTGATGTTGTAGCTGTGAATATTTTCTTTGAAATGTAGTAGGTAAGAATCTGATCAAACCTTTTCTCTCCTGATACTGATTTTGATACCTCAAATCGAGGTAAAACTTGTACCGAAGCGTAGTTCGTGAGTAAATGTACTTAGCAATTTTCCACCATTGCTGCTGGACTAGAAGTCACTGGTCTGACTGTTGAATTATGAATAGAAAGTGCTTGATTTAATGAACTGGAGCACTGTATACTCAAAGAATCAGTTTTTGTGTATTTGGAAAACAGGATTACAACACAGGATTACAGTCTTGTTGAGGTTGGAGTGCAAGACTCCAACCTCAACAAGAGTTAGCTGCTCTTCCTTCTATGGAAGGCATCTCTTGTCCGTGACCTCTCCACTACTACTGAAGCTGATGTACTGATGTACAACTTTATATATTCCCCTTTTCACCTGCAGGACACTCATCGTCTGTATAAACAGAAACTTGAGGAAGTGGCAAAACTGCAAGACAGCTGCTCCGGCGCTATAGCACGTCAGAGGAAGAGGCTGAAAGAGCTCACTAGGTCACTTGAAGAGTAAGTATTTATCAGGGATTTCATTTAGAATATGCTGACAGTATTTCGTGCAAGAGCAGGTCAATAGAGTGAAACATACTAGATGACTTTAATCATGTTACACCTTAATACTGAAACATCTGCATTAGAAGGCTGTTCATGGCAGGTTCTGGTCCTGATCTTTAAAGTTCTGCTGATTTAAGGTTTGGACCTATATTTATTTAGATTAGTTTTCACTTTCTTCTCTGTAAATCACTTTAAAATTGAACTTGAACATATAGTGATGAAAATAAAGAGCCCTCAGAGTTTCAGGACAATGAGTAGGTGTATTCTTATGTATATATAGAAAATTTGCTTGTGCAGGTCACATACCACCATAGAGACCCTGAGGTAAATTTCAATGCAGTGGTAGTGCTGGATTAATCTTGGGTTCCGACTGACACGAGTGGCAGTGTATGTGGATAGGAATGGGGTTTAACCAAAATCCTTTTAAATCCCTTATCAAATGTTGTTAGGCTTACTTTTCAATATTTGCGATTAGTCAGCTATACAGCTATAGTCATCTGTACTTCACAAAATATTTACTCCAAATACTGAAAGTCCTGATTAAGGAACTATTAGGTCAGATAAAAATGTTGAAATGATGTGAATCAAAGTTTAAGTGGGAAATGAGACGATCAGCTGATCATGTGTCTTGGTCGCTGTTGAATTACAATAACACAACAAGTTTAGCTCATGGTCGTTCAGTGGTGGTACAGTGTCTTTTCATTCACCAAGCATCTTTGGCTGAATAAAGACACCAGCTGCAGAGAGAATATTTCAGTCAGGATAATTTTCATCAGAGGAACTCATATTTGTGCCACTGTTATGTTGAGCGGTACGGCTCTGTTCTGGGATCTCCCTGCCCTTTCACGCACCTAAGGCAGCAAAAGCAGCTTAAATAAGATGCCTGGTATGGAATTTGCCAATGAATGCTAAAAGAGGAATCAGCTGAGCTGTCAGTTGATGTGGCTGGCTTTAAGATGGCTGCTATCAGCTAATGTGCTGGGATTGTGAGCTGAGCTTGACTTTGTTGCCTGCCTGAACGCTATGCTTGATTAACCAGAAAACAGACAAACCTTTATTTTAGCTGGTATGGAATGAATGTTAATTAGCCACAGCCGATCTAATCTGCTGATAGTGATGTCTGACATTTTTACCAGCGACAATCAGCTAAAGCCGAAACTTTGCTATTAGCTAATACAAAAAGAGCAAGGAAAGATAAAATGCTTGATAAAATATTTGTTAGCATCAGAGCTTGGTAAATCTGGGTATTTTGTTGACCAGGAACTAGACCCAAAATGGAACCTGCAATCTGAACCAATCCCTATGTGTGGGTGGGAAGCCACTGATTAGCCAGGGATTATGCCCTTTTTGCTGGAGGGCAGGATACAAAAAGTTAAGAAATTATTAAGAGCAAGCCAAAAGTAACAACAAATCATGTTAATGATTTTGTATGCAAGTCTGTTCAATGTTATAAATAACTATATAATTATTTTTTCCATGATTAGATGCAAAGAAAACCATCCAGCATCCAAATTAGGTCCAGAGGAAGCGGATGCCATCGCTGAAATCAAGGACTGCATGAAAGACAGAACCAATGCTTTCTCTGAAATGGAAGCTTTTCTGCCAAAGAAGAACGGGTCTGATTCTGTCATATGATTTATTTTGTGTGTTGGATGTCAAAGGGGAGTTTCATGATAAATTCCCTGTATTTCTTTCCATGGTGCAGCAATCATGGAAAATGTCCAACTGTTGAAAAAGTAGTAGTTGTACTGGCACAGTAAACGTGTTACAACAGCTTGTTGTTGTGTAACAGAGCTGATAAAATAAAAAAATATTAAAAAAATGTTTTCACATTGTGAGTGCCTGACACCTCTTCCTGTTTAGGTTATACCTCACTCTTGTTTTAGGAAACGTCAACGTCACACTCCTCAACAAACAGGCAAAGTAAGTTACATTGACGTTCAGTTAACCTGTGCTCACAACCCAAAAACATGTTTCAAAGTCATGTCAACAGCACATTGACATAATTTCTCTTTGCTTCACCAAACAGATTTGCCTACAAAGATGAATACGAGAAATTTAAACTGGTCCTCACGGTCATCCTCTTTGTATTCTCCTTCACGTGCCGCTTTTTGTTCAGCTACAGGTGAGTTTTTCCAACACCTTGTTTATGTTTGCAGTAGTGCACACAATTGAGCTATTTTCCAAGATTAAAACACACCTGGAGCTGTAGTAGCAGCAGGAGGGCTCATGTGGGATCGAGTAAATAAACCACAGTGGCCATGTTTAACGTGATGTAGGAAAATCAGGGCAATGGTGTAGCTTCTTGGAACTAAGGGAATGTCCAAACCAAAGGACTTAGTTATTAAGTTTCCAAGAAAACACTTGGTACATGAATGCTGCAGCTTTACTGATTGGATCTTTGAGGCAGATATATAATAAAAACATTAATTCCCTAAACGTGGGAATATCATGACAAGATATGTGGCTGATCAGATCAGAACTGACAGAGGACTTCTGCCATCGCTGCACGGCAAGTGTAGAATGGCATGATGATGATGAATGAATGAGCTTGTTCAATTATTTCCATTATATGTGTGAATTGTTGGTTGTGTGTCTTCATGTGCCTTTTTTTTTACTTTGTTTGTTAGAGTCCTAGATGCGCTGTTCAACTTCCTGTTGGTGTGGTACTACTGTACACTGACAATCCGGGAGAGCATCCTCATCAGCAATGGCTCAAGGTCTGCGACAAATTTATTGTCTCCACTATTTTTTTAATCATAATAATAATAATAATAGATAAACCGGTCACATAAAGGCTTCCTCAAGGTCTTGTAATGTAGGAAGGCACTTTGAACCCTAATGCCAGGAATTCACTGACTCCAGCTACAGCAAGTTATGGCTGCGCCACTGTTTTGATGCCTCTATAGCCCGGCGTCAAAGTCTACTGGAAATGTCTCAGAAGCCTTTTAGCAGCCGATCGTGCAGCCTGTCCCACATTATTTACTTGTTATAAATTTGTCCTTTTTTGTGCATCTATTACCTTTTTCACAACTTTATGTGACCCCGTTTTGTTCTGTCAACTTCAGGCTGCATTTCCCACAAGGAGCGTTTCAGAATCAGAGCGTTTTGCCTGCCTTATTTTGCTGACAAGTTTAAATTTGGTTGATTTGCTAATGAGTGTTTGCTTTTTGTGCTTCTACTATAATTAAGTAGGCTACGTAGTTAAATGATGTCTTTTTGTGTCCGTTTTAGCTGTGTTTTATGATCAGGAGTCTCCCCAGGTTGTTTTATTTTGAAAATTGACCGGATTCTCTATGCCGTTCTGTGTTTGACTTCCTGCCTGGTTTGAGCTGCTCTTTGCTGCTTGACGCAGCTTGCATCAAAAATAGACCTGCTACCTATTCTCTGCGGAGCGGAAAGCCACTCTGGGACGCACTGTGGCCGCATCTAGTGGACTCAAAAGCATTGACTATAATGGCCGCGGTTAGCTCCAGCAACTGTGCGCAACCGTAACACGCCGTAGCCTGAGTCAGTGGATTTTAGCCATAAGCCTTTGTTGAAATCTTCTTTTTCGTAATTAAGTGACTCTTGCCTGTTGGTTTCCTGTCTACATTGAGTACAGTCCTGTGTCCTTCAGTGTCAGTCCTCTGTGTTCTTTCAGGATTAAAGGTTGGTGGGTTTTCCATCACTACGTGTCAACCTTCCTGTCTGGAGTCATGCTCACTTGGTGAGTGATGTTATCCACTTTTCTTTAGAGCAAGAGTTTTTTTCTTTCATAACTGTCCACAATATTAGAATAATATATTGACTGGTTGATGCTGAAATCTTACCATCAAAATACTTTCACTCTTGTAAATGTCATAAAAGTTTGAATGTTGTCTTTGTTCGCAGGCCTGAAGGCGCGCTGTACCAGATGTTTAGGAACCAGTTTCTAACATACTCTATGTACCAAAGTAAGAAAATCAAGTCCCGATTCCACACAACATACTTACTTTATAAAATATACATCAGCATAGTATGCTGTCTAGGCCAAAGGCACCCAGTATTTTTGGCTTGCAATCCCTTAAAATAAAGCAAACCCTAGTTGTGACCTTTCATCCCAGGATATGATGATAATGTGGACATATTTTGTGACTGCTTTGTGTCTCAATATGAATCTGAATAAAAATTAAATAATTTATCATTAAGGTGAAAAGGTGCCACATTTAAAGAGGTTACTTCCACAAACAAAAACACAGAAGAGAGGGAAGCGGGGATGATATTACATGAGAAAAGTTGATCTACAGGAGAAACCGATCGCAACACAGCATGACTGAGAACTGCACTGCGTTAGAATAGTTAAATTTTCATATAATTTAGCATTAAATAATTCTTAAAAGTAGTGTTAAAATATCGTCTCGTGAACCCAATCTCGAATCTCATCTCGTCTTATGGGTTAAGTGTCTCGTCACACTCCTATGAATAAGTCAAATAGCACACAACATGCTGTATATCTTGGCCAACAATTAAGAACTTTCCTTTGGTTCTCTTTTCTTTTTGCAAAGTAGGCTTTGTCCAGTTTCTCCAGTACTACTACCAGAGAGGCTGTTTGTACAGACTCAGAGCGCTGGGAGAAAGACATAACATGGACCTTACTGTCGGTGAGTGCAGTCTAAACTACACAGTGACACTTAAAATAATACATAGAGAAGGGGAACACATTAATTAACATACCTACATATTTTATGCCATAAAGAACAAAAGCTGCCAAATGATAAATTAGGCTGATTTTATTGTCTGACTTTAAATAATCAAAGACAAATAATGTTTTTGCCAAAAGGTAACAAGAGGTTGCAAAAATGCCAAAGATATGTTTAGGTCATTTAAAAAGAGTATGTACATTACAGCCTCACAGGCCACTTGCATGGCTATAATCTCTTGTTCAACAGTCCGTACATATGTCCATTATTTTTATTTATGTTGAGGGATCCTTATCAGATTTATATAAGGGAAACAAAGAATACGGGCAATCGATTTTTAAATTCTCATCTCTTAACATATGGGCCAAGTTCAGTTCTTATTTCATGTCCACAGTATGTTTTATCTGTCATGTCTACGTAATCCTCTTGTATGCACTTTAGCACTACAGGAGGAATATCCTCTTATAATTATAATAGATTGAGTTAATCTGAGCTCAATGACTCACCTGTCTGCTCTCCTGGTGTTCAGAGGGTTTCCAATCCTGGATGTGGAGAGGCTTGACCTTCCTCCTTCCTTTCTTGTTCTTTTGTCATGTGAGTAGCCTCTCTCTTAATACTTCCTACTTACTTACATTTAGGGCTCATTCATTAATTAATCTATTAAGTTTTTAGATATCTTTTAAATGTATCATTGCCAATTTGGAAAATTAAAATAAAACTGAAGTAGAAAATATGAAATTCTATAGAAAAAAAGTATAATCTGAGTTTAAAAATACAAACTTTTTTGAACTTTTTTACACCAAACTTTGCTTTTTAGAGCTTTATTGACTGTTGCTGTTTCTCTTCTCACAGTTCTGGCAGCTCTACAACAGCATAATACTTTTCAGGATGTTTCAGCTCCCAGAGTGTAAAGAGTGGCAGGTTGGTACACCGGAAGGCTTCAGTGTTCCCCCTAAAAGTCTGTCTTTAAATGCCTAACATGTAATTCTAAGTTGGAAAATTATGAGAAATTCAAAAACATTGTAAGTACTATGATGTGTTTAAATCCATCCGGTGTTTTCATGTGCATTTGACATTATATTCAACTTTTAAAAGAGAGGTAAGGGATTCTAATCCATTACACGTCTTTATGTTAGCTATTATTATATTATTGCTGTCTGTAACTGGTGTGCTGGCTCTGGGACTTCTCGCCCTCTCTGAATGTTAGCATCGCAGCAGCAACTGTAGCGAGAGTTTGCAAACCCACAATTTAGCTAATGTTTCATGACTTTGTGGGTTGTTGATCGCTTTATATCATGTTTTTCTGCGAAATTTGATCCAACATGGCCAGAAATGTCCTATTGTTATATAATTATAATATTTTATAACTATATATAATATATTGGTGAAGTACAACATACAGATAGCAGGTTGTGTAACATATCGTATTTTGATGTATTAAAAGTTCTGTGAGTCTCAAAGACCCTCTGACCTGGCATTTATTTTGTTTCATGTTTGTCTGTTTAGGTTGGGATGTGCTGCTGCTCTTACATGGTGCTCTTCATGGGAAACGTCTTCACCACACTGGGAGTGGTTTATCAGAAATACATGCACAACCAGGACAAGTCCAAGAGCTTATAAAACTGGAATAATAAAAGGGCAGAATCACCAAAAATCCTCCTCTTTACCAAAACTGAAAACGTTCAAAATTACCGTAGCTCTAAAATTCTCTTTAGAGCTCTTTATCAATGATGTGATTGTTGTCCTTGTGGACCATGTACTGCTACTTTTGTCCTTTGAATTTATATTTGTGTAATTGATGGTCAAACACTTTGTACGGGTAGGTCATAGACACTATCACCCTAACATGTCAGAAAAACCAAAAACAATCTGGTACCAGGCAGGTCTTGTTAAGTAACATTGACAGTTCTTTTCATTGAGATTTTAGATCTTGAATTGCATGACTCAGCATATTCAGTTACTGAATAAAGAAATAACCATGTTATTTCTATCATATTTATTTAGGGAAATCTAAAGTTTACTCAGCAGCTGCTTAATAAAACACTCCTCCAAAGCCCTACTTGTTTTTCTTTTCACTGTTCCGTCAGCTAACCCTATGTTACAGGTGGTGGTGGTCGAATCTGTATTTGTCACTGGTTAATTCATATGTATATATTTTATCACACTGCAGCTGCTGCTGGATGTCTGCTGTAGGGTGATAAGATCACTCATTGTGGATCACAAAGTACATTTTAACTTTTCAAGCCTTTCTTGAAACAGTAGTCAAGTGTTCAGCTAGTGGAGTGTTATTATTTACTCAAGTACTGTACTTATGTTCCAATTTGCGGTACTTTCTTTTGTCCTTTTTCATGCCACTTTATATTTCTACTCTGCTACATTTCAGAGGTAAATATACTGTTTACTTTTCTACTTTTTGGCAACTTTTGTTACTAGTTTTTGCCTCTTAAGAAACTGGTAAATATGATGTTTTCTTATCATTTAAACTACACAACAGTAGATACACAAGAACAGCTGAAATGATTTGTTGATCAATCAGTTAATTAGTTAGAAAATCATTAGTTGCAGTCCATTCAGAACAGTTAAAAATTAGCTCTACCTCAGTGAACAACAATGAACACTAAAATACAACTTTTAAATTAATGCATAAGTATTAATTATCTAATATATATTTTTCATATACAGGGACCATTTTCTGCATGAGACCGTTTCCTTTTGATACTTTAAATACATTTTCCTGATTATACTTACATACTTTTACAACATTTTCATGCAGGAGTTTGACTTGTAACAGTAATTTTACAGTGTGTATTATACTTTTATTTCAGTAAAAGATCCAAATACTACTTCTACAATTGCAGGTATACAAATGAACATGTTAGCTTTCTGTAATTATTCTCAATGCTCAAATTGGCTGTTAAGAGATCCCTTCCAACATGCTTTTAATGTAAGTGATGGTGTACAAAAATCTACAGTCCTTGTTCTATGCAGAAATTAATTAAGAAGATTTTCTGAATCGTTTAATGCATTACTGCATTACATCAAGATGACCACAAGGTGGAGGCATTGAAGTGTTAATAGGTGACGGTAAACATGAACCCGGTCTTGCTATAAATGAATGTTAGTAATCAGCAAATGGTTCAGAATTGTAGTTTTAACAGGACCGTTATTAGGCCTCAGTGGGAAACTGGACTCAAGGGCCATATCTTGAGACCCTCTTTAAAATGTTAATCGGGTTTCTTTAAAAACAAAAAACAAAAAAAGAAGTAGGAATTGCTGTTAGTCAACTTTGGCATGAAAGTAAGAATAAAATGCTATTTGTGTACATGATCGTGTTTCATTATTAGTAATAATGAAGGAAACTAAACTCAGCTGATCCATGTTTGATTTTGCTAAAACGCAACAACATGAGGTATCCAAACACACAACCATCCTGCTGCTGTATTAACTGGTGCGTCAAATGTGTATTAATCCTTTGCTGAAAATAGTCCACAATAAATGATTGGGGAAATAAATGAATAGATTTTTTAAATGAAACTATATATTTGTAACACATTTGTTAAGTCTTTAGGAGTAATAAATGAGCTTGGGGTTGATTCCCAAAGTCAGTAAATCAGATCCGTAACATTAAGGTTAAGGATTGGCTTTAAAAGCTGGGTTGGTCGGGTGTGACTGATGCTGAATGGAAGGCAGGCTGGTGGAGGGGATTGAGTGTTGTTAATTAGTGACGCACATGAATGAGATTCCCCCTGTCCTGAACTACTCTCTAGTGAAACCACAGCCAAGTAAAATGGCTTGGCAGAATTACTGTTGGGAAAGAAGATCCTGTTGAGCTTTTGTACTATGACTTTATACCTACATCCATGTGCCTGATGGAGAGTCCTGCTGGGGGCACTGTTGCTGCTCTCTGCAGTGATTGGAGCACCTGATGCCCAGTTTAAGGACCTGCTGTTGTTCCATTGTGGTAGCAGCACCCCTGGGGGTTTCTATGGTTGGGCAGTGGCAATTGTGATTTGGGGACATCTGAGGGACTTATAGTAATGTTTCGTATTATAATATATAACCATTCTGCTGCAGGGCGTCACAGTGTGTATGAGGTTGAAAAGAAATTGTTAATGGATAGAATAATGATACAGAAATATCCGTTTTTGTCTTATTCATCCAATAAAATACCTGGAGAATCAAAGCACCTCATCACAGTGATGCAACAATCATATACAAGTGACCATAACTCAGTCCTGCTTAATCATTTGCACCATTGTGGTCCAACACACCCACAGATTTTGAAGGGATATATACCATGATTTTAAACAGTATTTCAAATGTTAATGTGTTAACTTTGTTTTAAAACTGTTTATTTAATTAATCTGTGGTGTCTTGTAAGGGCATGACACAATAATGAAAAACTTCATTTAAACAATCATCATTCATCATCAATTGCAACTTACAACGTAGGATCTTATAAGAAAAGAAGATCGAAAAGATTTTAATAAAGCTGTGGTTCTTCTTTATGATTTAAACATATCTACAGTAGAGCCACAGTGCCAGAACACAAAGACATAAAGGGTGGAAAGAAACTCGCACATAAGATCAGAGGGAATAATACCTGAAAAATTTAAAATGGAAACCAGCCTCACTCCCAATTTATAAAAGTAGAACTTCCCCCACTCCAGCATAAAGTCTTGAAAGAGGTAGTGCTGGAGGGCCAGTGAGAGCGAGGCTGGGCTGAACAAACGGGACAAGGAGCAAAGTGAATGGGTGGTAGAAAGGAAGGAGAAGGGCTGGGTATTCTCCCAGCCTGCACCTCTTTCATCTTTCTCATTAAAGCCGGAGCAGTGGGGGCTGTCAAGAATGAGCCCAAGGACATGGGGATCGGGGACTGAGTCTGAGCCTCGCATCAGGAGGTGGAGAAAGAGGGAGGGAACAGTCAGAGCAAGCAGACGGGCCGCCATGTCAAACCTTCACCTTAAACTTAACCCACTTCCCTATGGGACCCAGATAAAGACCTCTTATCTGTGCTCACCTTCTCTCTCTGCCTGGGAACGACTCTAGCAGCAGCAGGGAGGGCAAGGGGGGCCTCTCTGGTTGAGTGAGTCCAAAATACGCAAGCCTCCTCTCGGAGAGAGTGAATGAAAGTGGAGGACAGCGCTGATGAGCTTCCATCTGGGACAGACTGATTAAAAGAGTGGCGAGGAGAGGAAGTAGCTCATGATAGAAGAGGTGATTCTTAAGGAAGAGACAGGTTCAGGAGTGGACACATAGGGGTCTTCGGAAAGTTACAGTTATACTGATGCTTTGGGATTTATGTTGGTGATAGTCTGTATTTTACGGTGTGTGTTTTTTTTATTGTGCTAACGTTTAGGTTTACTTTCCAGGATCTTGAAAGATTACATTTATATAGATCATATAGGTTTAATATTTATTTTCAAGAAACTGAAAATTGTAAAGGATGAATTTGGTTCGGCTGACATGAATAATTTGAAACCACTTGTAGCCTCTCACATGATACATCCACAAAGTGTAAAAGGTTTATTTTGTGTGTCACGTGAACCCATTTTTGGGAAATATGCTCATTGATTTCCAAGAATTAGAAGAAAAGATTGATACCACTTCTATGTCTATGCAGTAAATATACAGTTAGCAGCCAATTAGCTTAGCTTAGCATAAAGAGTGACCTCTAGAGGTCACTAATTAACATATCTGTTTGTTTAATCCGTAAAAAACACTTGTTTTATGGGGGGTTATGCAGCATGCTATTTCTAGAAGAAGGAGAAGAAGTCACTGCCTCGTCTTGTCAAGAAACAGACCCTGACACATTAACCAGAACTTAAAAAGTGACAATAGTCAATGTAGTGTTTAAAGTTTGTTCCCCAAATGGCCAAATCTATAGGAGGTAAAATTAAATAAAACAGAAAAGTGGCTGTTAAAGGGTTAAATTCAGTTTATATGTGTAAATAAGAGACCATATTTGGTCAGTTAACTTATTAACTTATATTGGTAGGTTATTGTAGCAACAATATTACACAGTTTCCGCTGCCGACTGCTTGCTCAAAGTATATTACAAGTCTGACCTATTACAAGCTTCAGTGACCTGTCATCCTGCAACACAGAAATACTTTTTAAGTTTATTAAGTGACAGACATAGGGAAATCTTCCTGAGTTTAAACAAGTCACTGAGTATATTCTTCATCAAGGATCAGTTTGATATTTTTGCATTATTCCATACTGCACCCATTTTACTTTGTTGTGACTTGGCATTGAGTGGTCTCATCTGCCCAAATAATAAAAACTTAAGGAGAACATCCTTAGTGGTTTGGATTAATCCAAGCAGGTGTGAACATGTCCTACAGCCCTCACCATGTAACTGACACAATCTGTATAAGAATCTGACCCTTCAACGTTGGCACATGTGCTGCCATCTCTCTGTGCAACAGAGTGGGAGTCGCAATCCAGACCAATAACAACATTATTTATAGCCAATTAGAAATGAAGTGAAATACCTGCATATAATTTAAGTAAATGATTCAACAAAATAAAGGTTAGAACACACACCTCTATGCTCTTGCAGCTATGAGATTTAGATCTTTCCCTCTGCCTCATTAGTAAATTAAGTCCCATGACAGCAGCTCCTTCACCTCTTGAAATATGAACTGAGTGTCAAATTAAATATGCATATTTAATAAGAGAGGAATGTGATTACATCCACTTGTTAAATGAGAGCATGAGAAATGAGGAAATCTGAGAGGGAGAGAGAGAGTGAAAACTTCATGGCCTGCAGAGTGTGAAAGAAAAAAGAGAATTCATCTTTATTTTAACACGGCTCTTTGGGAGTAACCCTATAGGACTTCCCCCACTCTGTAGAGCTGATTACACACATTCTGTCTTTCTAGGGGTTTGGACTGTGGGTTCCCATAGCAACCACAAAAAGCAGACGGCTAGAAGCAGACTTGCTTGCCATGCGCCTTAACATTTTTGCCTCTTGAACCATCAAACAGCATTTTGGAACATGTGCTGCCAAGTGTCTTCATCGGCTCAAAGTATTTCTTTGTCATATTGGAGTTTTCCAACCAGCGCAGTGCCAGATGAAAAGAAGATTGCTTTTACAGTATATAATATTCACTACAATGTACAGATATAACCCTGCTTTTATTTCAATGTTATACCTATCCGTCATTTAAATTACATGGAAAAGATTAATTAGAGTAGGCGGCACGGTGGTGCAGTGGTTAGCACTGGCACCTCACAGCAAGAAGGTCGTGGGTTCAAAGCCTTTCTGTGTGGAGTTTGCATGTTCTCCCCGTGTCCGCGTGTTTTCTCTTAGAGTGCTCCATTTTCATCCCACCATCCAAAGACATGCAGGCTAGGTTAATTGGTGTCTCACAAATTGTCCTTAGGTATGAATGTGGGTGTGAGTGGTTGTCTGTCTCTGTGTGGCCCTGCGAAGGACTGGCGACCTGTCCAGGGTGTACCTCGCCTTTCGCCCAATGTCAGCTGGGATTTGGTTCATCCAAATTACCAAAACAAACACTCGCGTCCCCTTAGTGGCATCTATCAATTTGTTTTTATTTGTCCAGGCCTTGAAATACCTCTCCCTGAGAATTCTGCTTCCGAGAGTTAAACTTGTGGTGCTTTAAGCGTTGAATAATTAAATGTAAATATTCAGCAGCAACATATTTTCCCAAAACAATATCTCTGTGTCACTCTACTTAAGCCTCAGACATGACTCTAAACAGATACTGGAACAACAAAGTCCCTTTGCTCACAGTGAACACATCCCAGAGATTAGGGACAATAAAAGAAAATAACCACCAAGAAGAGATTGTTTTGAGGCCACACACATCTACAACCTTTTCCATATCACTAAAGGATATGAATGATCTGATTGAGGAGATAGACAGAAACAAAGAATGGAGCTTTACTGTACCTGGATGACAGTGCAGGTTGGACATGATCTAAAGGGTTATAAGAGGGTCCTGTGTGCCTAGGGGTCCACATTTACATACACAATCATACACATCTCACAGAGTCCTTGACCCACATATAGGAAATATTTAGCTCCAAGGGGCCAAAGAGGGAACAATGTGGGTCAATAGACCCACTCCCACACACATTGTGTGTTCTTGTAAGCCAGATGGCCAATTTGGTCTGAGCCAAAAGAAAATTAATCACAACACATTTTGTCCCCTGTCTGATTGAATACTCTCACCCAGCACCTTGCAGAATAAACACCCTGCAGCCTCCTGCCGTGCACAGTAAGCATGCCACATGCAGCTCATTCATTGTACATGTACATACACAGTGGTCTGCACTGAATCACAAGAGGATACACTTTCATTGCCAGTGTGGCACTACAGCGGTCATATTGCGATGAAGTGTTATAATTTACTTTTTGTTGGGCATGTGTATTTATTCACTTTTCTTCATTTAACATGACTTTTATGACTTTAACCACTGATTACATTCATTTCTGAAAGTTGCTTTGACCTAAATTAGTTTACAACAATCAGGGTTTCACATGTAGAGCACAGGAGGAGCACCAGGCAGGTTTGGTGACACTGTCTGGCCCAGAAAGACTTTTTTTCCTTTCAAAGGCATTGCATCTTGGGGGGTGAATGCTCATTTGCCATTTTTATGATGTCTCCCAGAGGAGTGCCATAGAGTTTTTTTCATTCTATTTATTAATTTGACTATAAAATCATGTATTGTGTAAATTTTATTTCCCTTATCTTGGTCGAAATGCTTGTTCAAACCATTTCCATGTTACTTGGAATATAATTGTGGTAGCGAGCTACTGAATCACTTCATTAAAATTTTATTTAATTGAATAATCTTTGCCTAAAGACAGGAAAATTTGAAGATAAAAGTCGCAGAAAAAAACTTTTATGTGTAATGTAAACTTGTCCGAAGGTTGGTAGAGCCCCAAATTCAGAGGACATGACAGTATAGGGTTACAGTGGAGCTGGAGTCCATCACATGTTTATAAATCTGTGATGAGAATGGATTGGTTGCTTTCCAATGCACTGAAGCAGAGAAGTGAAGAAGCTACTCATGTACTTGCTGCAGAAACAAATTTGAGGAGGTATTTCCAATACTGAACTCTTAAGAGAACAAGGCGCTGCAGGGCATTGCACAGACTGGAGGGCTGAAATACTCACATTGTTTACACACAAGCCCCCCACTGTGGCAGGTTTAAAATATCACATCATTGCTTGTGCTATTGAAAAGCTTTTCTTTTCAGCGTCCGGTGTATTGCTTTTGTTTCCATCTTTTCAGCACAAAAAATAAAAAAAGACTTCTAAAGGCTCCATTTGCCTCATCTGTCATTGTTACTTTCACTGCTGCCATTGTTAGTGAGCACTGGTCGCTGCTGTTTCCAGTTTCCCCTGGTTACCATTTCCCTTTGAAATTATCATGTACCCCCACACTGAGCTGAGGTGTAAACAAGCAAATAAAAACAAAGCTGCAGCGAGCATGCATACATTTATAACAAAGGCTCAAAATAAATCCAAATGATGCTTCTATCATTGAACTTATGCCTGTGTCCACTCTGCAGATGAGATGGGAACAGGAATTTTTGCTGTAAAGTTAAATCAGAAAGAAACTGAGCTACGGTGGAAACAAACTATTTTCTCTACAAATAAGTACCAAATTAAAAAGTTAAGGAAACATCCTTGGAATTTATTAGGAAATTACTGACTTAAAAAAAGAGTGAATTAGTGGCAATCTACCCATTACTGGATGTTAATCGTGAGGTGCAGATTTGATTCCCAGGGAAACTGGGTTCATCTGTCAGGCCAAGGCCAACTGCTAGAAATGCAAAAATTAGCAAATCAAAACTATGTAAAATTATACAATGCAGCTAAGGCGGGACTCCCTCCCCTTAACTAAAACACCAAACAAAGACAAAATGCCACAAAACAGCACAAAGCTGGCTGCTGCAAGAAGTGCCACACTATAAAAACACACTGGACAATGCAACCATAAGGCCACTGCGGTGTCATGGATGTCTGTGGTGTGCAGACAGGGTAACAAAATAGTGCCGCATTAAACACTGAACCAATAATAAATTTAACCATAGAACAATGGGTTTTCAGTTGTTCTGTCTGTCCTATGAAATGACAACAATGAAAGTTTAAGAGAATGTGTGTTTGCTTGTAGCAGGACCACTAATGAGAATTAACAGAATGACAGAGCTTCAGTGCATTTAAATCATACTAAGAAAAACACACCAAGCCCTCTGCCAGATGATCAGTTAGGAAAAAAACCTTTGGATCATTTTGAGGAGAACATAAAAAACTTGCTTTTTTAAAATGTCACAATTGTGAACACTGTGAATAGTTACTGCTTCCCGGAAAACTGCACACTTGACTTTTTTATGTGATTGGATGATTGAATGGTTTAAGGTTAATAGTGTTAGCGACTGCACTTGGAGTTGTCACTCAAGTTACAGGGGGGGCAGTTTCCAGGGGCCAATCTTGACCCTCTGTAACATACCATTTAATGCATAAAAAAGAAACAGTATCTCACACTATGTGAAACGCTCTGAGGTCTGTCACCAGGTCTGTTGAAGATGTTGCTTACATTTTGTGAATTCTAATTTTAAGAGCATGTTTTCAGCTCTTGAGAACCCCCCAGAACAAAGCTCTTATTTCTTGTCTGTGGAGCTGTAAACAGCTGAAAGGGCTGCAGTCTTAATGTGGCAGAGGAGGGGGGAGGTAAACCTGTTTTATCAGAGCTGCCTGAAGGCTCAAACTCTTCAATTCAATCCCTGTTTTTTAATGAATTAAATTTTACCAAGATTACTGAACATGCACTAAACATTCTAGAGCTACACCATTGAATCTGCTCTGTTTATTGTGAGGGTGACATGTTCAGAAAGATTTGAACTATAAGGGTCTATGTTATATATTAGAGGAGGAGTTTGCTGTGTGTGCAACGCTCAGCCTTAATATTTATAAAACCCCTCTAGATTTATATGGTTTCCTAATACCAATTGAAATAAGGATTAAACCTGCATTAAATGATGATTTTGATAAGTATACTGCTCACAATGTAAATTCCTTCCCTGGGGCCTGTAGCATTATCTTGAGGTTACACTTCATGACTCCATATGCACCTGGGCATTAATTGGTATTAACATGCGATCTGTATCTATGTTATCTGGAAATATACACACTTTACAGGCCTTTGCATTTACACTTTATATTAATAATACATTTTCTCATTATCTAAATTCTTGTGATTGGGTTCCAATATGCAATAATGTAGGCAGAGCCAGTGGACACACCAAGAGAGCCAAAGGTATCTGTAGGCTACTTTTCTGCATTATTTCTAACTAGGCTAACGTTACTTGTACTAATCAGAGCCAGTGGAGAAGCTTGCTTGCTCGAGTGCTAACTCGGTTACAACCATGAGTCATGTGATCCTCGTCTTGTACATCATAGCAGTGCCTTAAGAGACTGTACGCAGTTTCAGTTTGAAGGGATCCCTGCCAGATGTTTCCCTCTGCTTCCATTCTTTATGCTAAGCTAAGCTAACCACATCCTGACTCCGGCACAGACATGATGGTGATAATGATCTTCTCATCTTACTCACTGAAAGAACGCATTAAATATAAGTCAAGGACGATTCCCACATACCATAACATAGTACACACAAAAGTGGTTACAGTCTCTCCATTATCTGAGTAGAAAAAAGAAGGCAAAGTCCTTGATGTCTTTTTAATGTAATCAGAGAAAAATGAATGTGAAGTGTGCTGTCTGCTGGTGATTAAGAGCTGCCCTGACCAAATTTTGATTCCCTACATTTGGGAACAATTGGCCACCTGGGTCCCTTGGACTGCTTTATCCAAATCCTGTATTGTGTCTATGGGGTCCTGGCCCCGCCCCCTTCCTCCCTCCCTCTGCGACCTCAACAAGACACTGATGTGTCTGAGCTGAGGTGTGCCAGAGTGATTCATTAGTTCATTAAGGCGTCTTGTGGCCATGGCAACAATCTTTCCAAAGGGTCATTGGTAACATGACAGTCCCCTTCAGGGCAAACCTTGTCACAGGATCTGAGCAATGGCAGGAGGTGCAATCAGTTACCCCTCCCCCAAAACAGCCTGAGGTCCCATAACCCATTTATGCCCTCTGCCTTACGGAAACACAGAGAAATGTACACACACACACACCTATAAAAGACATTGCTC
The DNA here is from genome assembly GCA_029875015.1 of Lepomis gibbosus. Lineage (NCBI taxonomy): Eukaryota > Metazoa > Chordata > Actinopteri > Centrarchiformes > Centrarchidae > Lepomis > Lepomis gibbosus. The sequence goes on along the minus strand of JAPMOB010207303.1, from coordinate 16,558 downwards.
CAAATATAATCTAATCAGAAATTCTGGGTAGTATATCTAATGATTCTTTTTCCTGTAAGCTTCCAGCCCAGCAAATTTCACCAGCGCAAATGGGAGGTGAAGGCATATGATTTTCTTTATTTATATTCTCCAGGATAGATTCTGACTGTATGCTCAACGATTTCAGTGTTTGCAGTGGGTGTGTGGTGTATGAGTATTCGTAAGTTATGCTAGTTGAATTGAAAAACTGATGAGTAATATCTAAAAAAACATCTTTAAAACGATCGTGTTTGTTTATACTACACATCTTACATTTCATATTTAGTTATTCTAATCCATTTTATGCTTTCAATAACTTACCACTATTACAACGAAATGTATAGTTAATTTTATTTAGAAGCATGCTTACCAAAAAGTACAACCCTGAAATATGTATATATTTAATATGTTCAAAAACAGTTGGTGGCATTTCACCAATTTAATGTGCCCACATGTTCCTTAATATGAAATTATGTTGAGTTAAATGAAACACACAATACGGTCAATGTGGAGGAACTTGAATCTTAAAATAAAACGAGATATTAGAATGAAAAACTGAAACAAAAGAATGAAAAAAAGAATGAAACAATACAGAGCCTGACATGTATTAGGGGAGAATTTGTTTGATCATGGTTATATAAAGTTCGTACCTTATACATTTCTACCTTAAATCTGTTAATTTGAGCATGGAACAGTGAAGATTTATTCTACTCACAGGTTAAAAACAGAACAGTAATGAGCAGCCACACCACAAGGTTGTTTCTCTATCTAACAGCTGTGATCACTACAGCAGTAAACAAAAGCAACACGGTAATATACTGTGTAATTAGAGGCCAAGCCAGCCAGATTGTTTTACTGTCTCTGGACAAATTTTTAAAGTCCCTCCAGGAGGTTCACTGTGAGGTGATGAGCTTTGTCGAATATGGGAATGAGGCCTCAGCAAAACATTGTGGACCTGATCATGAAAAGGTTTAATTGATTAATAATTACAAAGTTTCAATTACACTGTTAATATATCTGTCAGAGTGACAGATATATTAGGATGCTGCAAGTACACTGTTTGACTCTCACGATTGTAAAGTTTATGAATATCATGCTGGCCTTATCACTACATTGTTATAAGACATGGAGCATTTCCACTGTACTGTGAACAGTTTTACACACTTCTTTATTTTAACAATAGTCCATAGGGAAAATACTTTTGGGACCATAGAGAATCTTTTCAGTTGCAGTAAGCTTCTGCAGTGGGTCACTGGGACAAATTGGCAGCAAGACTGACACTCCAGCTCTCTTAATATTTGCTTTAAAGTTGTGGAGCTACAACTCAAAGTGGACCAATGCAGCCCATTCCTTTTTTTTAAATAAAAAAAAATGCTATTTTTAGTCTGAATACCCGCCTAGGCAGTACCACTGTTAATACACACAAGAATCTGTCCACTGATGTCATTTCTGGCAGAGCACGCTCCCATTTGGAGTCTTGTTAGTTTGATTGCTGTAATTTTCTTTAAAACGTTGTAGACATAAATCTCTTTTTCCTTGGTCAGCATAAACAAGCTATTGAGATCCTTTTTCTCAAATCAGGAAGCATGCCCTTGAAGCCCCCTGGCATTTTTTGGTGAATGGCGTCCTTTCTTAGATTCCCACCCCTTCTTCTGACAAAGTCTGTTCAAACCATTGGTCCTTGACTTCGTCTGGCACCCCTGTGGAGAAACACTCTGCCCCCAATCTGTGTGAGCAGAGCAGCCAGTGTGTGGGCTCACTTCAGGCTACAGAGACATGGATGAAGAGGATGATGAACTTGGGACCACTTCAAAGATTTTTTATGATATTGAATGATTACCCCTGTGTTGGCCTCCAAAAGAGCACAATTTTAATTTAATTTAATTTCTTCTTTGAATTGCTCAAAGCCACTACTGTTACAGTTGTGCACAATTATGATACACTGCATATATATGAATGTATCAGGAAAGGATCGTATAAGATGTAACTCTGATTTCCACAGTGGTCCTCAAGTAAGAACAAACACCATTTTTTCATCATTACTTGTAGATATTAATTATTGGTAACAATGTAAAAGAGTTTTTTTTTACCGCTTGCTGCCTAAACCTGCACATTTGACCAGTATTATCACTCTGGAAGGTTCTGAACTTGAATGAGTGATAACCTTCAAATATCTAGGTGTCCAGACCAGAGTTTATTAAGACCGAGACCAAGACGTTTAGGGGCCGAGACCAGTTGAGTCCAAGACCGAGGGAGGGCGAGACCGAGTCAAGACCAAGACCAGTTCCCCACATTATATGACACAGAAGAAAATGTGGATTGAGATCATAGGTACTTCTCAAACTGATCTGAAAGATCCACATTGCCCTTAAAACACCTTCATACAAACACTAAGAGCTGAAATATCAACATAAGCATCTTTATTCAACACTCCTTTTCCATGCTTACCATCGCGGGGAGGGGTGACAGTTGTTAATGGTAACAACACATTTTTAATTAGGGTAATTGTTTGCATTAGAAGCAATGCATTTTACATCTAATCAAAGTTAGGATGTTAACAAAATCAGAGAATGCAAAAGCAATTTATTGATATTCCCAAAGTTATGGTCTTGACTGGTCTTGAAATAAAATCCTGAGTCCTCAATGTCCGAGACTGAGACAAGGCCGAGTACAAATGCGGTCGAGTCCGGGACAAGACCAAGACCGGTCTCGAGTACTACAACACTACTCTCCTTTCAGCCTCACGGAAACCATCTCCAGTCTAAAATTAAGTCTAGGGTATCCTTCCTTTCCCATCACAGGACTTCCTTCACTCATGCTGCCAAACTTGCTCTGGTTAAAATGACCATTTCACCAATTCCAGACTTAAGTGATTTGGTTTATAGAAATGCCTCAAACTGTCTCCTAAAGAAACTAAATGTGGCCTGTCATAGCACCATCCTTTTTGTTACCTTAGCCCCATAAAACACCCAGCACTACGACCTATGTGCACTAGTTAGTTGACCTTCGTTACACACACGTCGCCTAATTCATTGGTACCAGATCATTTTCATGTTATTATTAGCCAAATACTTGTTGTACCTAAACTCATTGGTCACCTTATCATTACTGACCAGTAACCTGTGCTCAAGCAGATTAATCTCACTGGTTACCCCAAAAGTCCACACCTTTTTCAGCTGCCAATGATTGAAACAAACTACAAAAACCCCCTGAAACTGGAGACCCTTATTCCCCCTCTCGCCGCCTTTAAAGAACTTCTGTCTGAAGTATTGACTGATGATCATTGCACATGTTAATCTTAATCCTCCTCTGTTCTGTCCTTCTGTTTTTATTATGCTGTTTTTGCACATCCTTGCCTTTATTGTCTCTGTCTTTATTGTCTTGCCATATGTGCACTTTCATCTGGATGGTTATCATATTGTTTATACCTATACCATTCTGCACAGACATGCTCAAGCATTTTTTGCACAGACATGCTCAAGTTTCATTGCACATTTGCTCAAGCGTTTTTGCACAGATATGCTTAAGTGTTAATCTTTACTGTAATACCACTGAATACTAACTGACCTACCTCTCTAAACAGACTTCACTATCCACAAACTGTATCTATAGACTCTATATTGCATTTGTATTTTTGTATTTTGTATATTTATATGCGTAACTGCAGTACATGTTGTACTGCACAACTTTGCTTCATCTTGGCCAGGATGCCATGGCAAATGAGAATCTGTTCTCAATTGGCCTACCTAAGGTAAAATGTAAAAAAAATACACTTAAATGTCAGGCTGCGAGGATCTTATGAATACACACTATGAAATTGTATTATGGGAAGTACAGGATCCAGCGGTTTTGGAGCTTGATCCAAACAACGGACTAAAAGTCAGGATATCTCTGCTGCTGCTGCATCATTTAACTGTGTCCACAAGTCCCCTTAAAGCCCTGGAAGAACCCCTTTAAGATTATGTGTAGGACTAGTTCCTTTCTCCTTTGTCTCACATCTACACAGGAATGATGAAATACTTACATATTATAGATGAAGTGTTTAGTCCCGGCGTTACTGGTGGTAACAACAGAATTCTGGATACAGCAAAAAGTCCTCGAGTGGCTACTTTGTCAGAAATACAACATAAAAGAAACTGCTGAATCTTTTTAAAACAAACAAACAAACTCACATTGTTTCAATGAGTAAGTAATTGGCCTTTTCCCATCATGTGAGTGCACAGTAAAAAGACTTTGTTTCCTTGCTGAGGAGTGTGGCAGTGTGCATCGCCTGCAGCTCGTCATCTAACAGCTCACTCTGTCTGGTCTGTGTTGTTCCATTACTCCCTGCAATATTTTAAATTTATCTGTTGTCAGAAAATGCCACAAATGAGCATGTCTTGCTTTGTAGATGCGTCTTTGATGAATGATCACTGTCAGCGCTAAGGTGGGTGGAAGAAACATTGTGTTTCCAGGAATGGCGGACTCCATCACTAACAATAAAAAATACTATACAGTGAAGTATTTACTAAATGTAAATACTTTGAATGTAAATTGTATCAAAAACGGGGTTTGATTTCATGAAAATCTTATGGATTATAACTAAACCATATATCATAATTTGCATAACTCTCTACAGTATACAATGATTTACTCACCAATTGACTAATCAGGGTGTTGTCTGATGTCGTTTCCAGTTTGTTTACAAATGGTCCACCAATAAATCATGTGACTGCCATTATCTTTTGAAAATTACTTTTGCAAAATGCAATATACACTCAAATCAAAAGTGATATAAAAACTATAAATGGCCATTAATTCAAAACATACGTATCAAACAATTTCTCAAAATAAAATAGATTAATGGACCAAAGGTTGAATCTCTATTTTCTTTATGTCAAATTGTGTACTAATTTTTCAAACAAATAAACACAAACAGATAAATTCAAATCTTGTCAGTAGCTTAATACTCATGGATAACACTCACTAGTTTTAACTAATCTGCATACATTCTGGTGTATACAAACTCAATTCTTGCAATGATGAGATAATTAAGTTAAATAATGATATAATGGGTTTTCAAGTTGATTAGCAACCATGATGTGTGCCACGTAGTCACTGGGAGAGCAGTTTCACATTACCTCATGGTGAAATGAGGATACTCATGTCGTTTGTACCTCAGGACTCTCAAGAAAAACAATAGTGGATGAACTGAGGTTGTTTACACCTTAATAGGAGCAAAACAACAAAGTTTTGTCCTTGAGTCCCCTACCAGTTTCTGCACACGTCAGAAATATGTCATATCAAGTGAAAATACACACCCAAACAACAAAAGTTGACTTTCTGTTGTATCTGTAAAACCCAGTTTCACTGAATTTAGATTTGATCTTGTTTGTGGAAAGGTAAGTTCACAAGAAAATTAAATAAAATTTACACTGACACCTGTTTCCTGTCTGTTCTGATAACATGCACACCACATGTCTGTATTTTAATTGAGTTAGACCATTAAATCTTCAGTTTGACGCCAATATTTCTACCTCCCACCCCGCCTTTCTTTTTGCTTTCCAGACACTCAACAGCACTAGAGATGGATGTAAGAGAAAGGTGACGAGAGGGGGATACAACAAAGAGACACAGTAGAAGAAAGATTTGGCAGAGATTTGACTCTCCCTCCATTACACGGGAAAAGAAGGATTTCAGATGGGGTTTGGTATTTCTGCCCACTTCAAAGACTTTTTCACACAAGCTTCTGACTTTCTTTCCACTACTACATAAAACATACTTTATTTCCATAAGGCCAGTGATATTTGTGTGGCCCAACCTTCATGTCTATGAAGCAAGAATTAAAGAGACAAATATAGATTTTTACTGGAATATCACAGCACCGACAGTCACTGTGACTCCAATGTTGTATCTGACACAAGCACTACAGTTTTTTCTGCAATGTGCTTTGTTTTCTGTATATTTCATTTGTAATGAGTGTAATTTTCAACATGTTGCACTGATATGACATTGATATATTGATACTACTATACTACTAATAATACTAATAACAATGACACTGACTACTACTTATAATAATTGTACAACAAGATGGAAAAGGGTAAGATGAAATAGAGGCACAATTAAATTAACATCAGATGTACTCAATTGTTTCAAGAGTTTACATTTTTTTAAAAGGTGGGTAACAAATGGATCCGAGAAGGTGTTTTGAGAACATAATGACCTTCTGGCAAAAAAAGTTCCAACGTTCAGGAGCTCTGACTGAAAAAGTGCAGTCAAAGTTGAGTTATGAGAGCGTATGTTTTGTGGGCGCCTGCACAGAGGGGTGGAGTGGGGTTGGGGGAACCTCCGGCATTTTATGCTCTCCTGGTGAAGATTCTCTCTCATGGCAGGTGAAGGAGTGAAGTGGCTGGTCATACCATCTGTCACGGATGTAGCACATGCCTGTCCACACCCTCCTTAGGACAGCAGGAGAGTTTGCAGTGCAGTGACTGCAGTGCAAGGGGAATTCAGGACACTCTTAATTGAAGAACAAATTGGAGAAAACTGGAAAGACACAAAACACGAGTTGAGTAATGACTCTGGATTTAGAAACAGCAAATCCTCAGGCAGACATGTCATGACTGTAGCCCAAAACTAGGCAGAGGGAGGATAGATTGGACAACTAGCTTCTTTAACCGTGGCCATGATTGTTCCCAAAGCCACAATGTTTCCCCAGTTATTTTAGCCCAATTCATGATCTTTCCCTAACCCTAACTATGTTGTTTTTGTGCCTAAACAGAATCAAACATTAACCACAGCGGTGTCTGATAATAAAAGTAATTTATTTTTGCAACTGTGAACAGAAAACACTTATTGTACATGTATTGTCCTGGAGGATAATAACAAGCAACGTATTTCGTTGTCTAATTTGGTGAACTTGTTGGTTTGACCATGGTATGAGTAGCTACAGTACTCATGTCAAGAGGAAATAAAGGCAGTAATAACCTTTTCAGTGTTATTTTGTGATCAAGCCCTTTGAATCATACACAGAGAAAACAGGATTGTAACTGTCTTAGTTACTTATCTTTTTAAAGGATCAAACATCGCAAAATAGATAGGTGTGTGTGCTTAATAGTAGATACTATTTATTTGGTTGAAGATGTCTCCAAAGGTAGGTGTCAACTACATAGCAGCGGAAATGTGTTACAAAGTTAATGATAATGCTGTATTCATGAAAGACCTGGAGGAAGCATGTAGATTAAAACCATTGTCATTGTGATGCTTGCTTTTTCACATCATCTTTAGAAAAGCTCTCCATCCACAACTAAACACAAAAACAATGGAGACACCTCTAAATCTTTCCATTGTCAGTTGGCAATATACAGTAGCGTTGGTAAATAATACAAGTGTGTATTACAGGCATTTGGTGGTAAGAAGCCGGTTAAACCTCCTTTCTGTTGTCTCAACAATCAATATAGCTGAACACAATTCAGTGGTTGTCATTGACATTGTGTTCTGTTTCTGTTATCAGACAATTCAATGAGCATAAAGCTATGAATCTCCAATGTCACCTGTCAACCAAGACTACCAGTGCAATATGACTGCTGATCAAAAAACTATCCAATGCTACAGATCTGATCTGACTGCATAAACTTCCATACAGGTTAATGTCAACAGCTGTATCATGTGATCGGCTCTTTCTGTATTCAAAATGAGTGATCAGTGAGACAATTAGTGAAAAATGTCTTACATTACTACCACACAACATCTAACTGTCTGAGAAGGCATATGTCATCATTTGGGAAATGTTTTGTTCTTCTCACATTACAAATAAGAACTGTGTTTTTAGATCAATCAAAAATATCATTAATGATAATTTTCATTACAGTTTTGTTCATCAGATTCTTCAGCAGTGGGGTAACTAGGGCATGTTCAGGCTGAGTTGGAAATAGCCAGTGGATAGTGAGCTACTGGTATTAACAAAGGGGAGAACGTGTGGGGCGACAGTTGGAAAAAAATTTTTTTCAGGAGAAGCCCGGTTAAAATCCTATCTCATGAGTAAGAGGTAGATAGATTTCATGTGAAAGATGGATTCCTCCAAAGTGGAGAGACAACTTGGCTCAAATCCAAACCAAATATTCCCTGACATGAGATGTGAGATACACTTTTACACGTGTGTGCAGCTGATGCAGCCCTCTATTCAGCATGAAGCTCAAATTTGGTTTAATTTGAGATGACAAAAGATGAGTGACTTGTTCATATAGGTGCTTTTCTAAGCAGCATTTCACAGTCTTAATTAGTGAATGAGAATTAATGAAGCTATGTGCTTATTTTTACCTTGCTGTCATACAATAACAGCAGTGTGATATATTGTGAAATACTGGATACTTTTGTCTCCATGTCCATCAATACCTGTGCACTGTCCACAGTTGTGGGCTCATGTATGACGGGGGCTGGACAGCTGCGTGACTAACACAAGTAAGCTTTTTTTGCTGCAGCTGTTAGCCAAGGTGAATCCACAGTCAGTGATGAAAACATCAGAAGCCAGATCACTTTACTGGAAGAAGTCCAGTGTTTCTAACCTTTGCTCAATCCGCACTCTAAATACTGTGTTGTCTGCAGAGATGTAGAACTAAGGGGACACAGGGGGCTAGGTATACAAAGATACTAGAATGAATAGTCATGGATGCAGGTAGGGTCCCATAGAGAATGCCTATGTACATGGGCCCCCGGTTGTGTGAATCATGGCTGTTTATTTTAGTCTATTTTATTCATAATTTATTCATGTGTCAATATGCTAATATTGTCCTCATAAGAAGAATATTAATTAGACTGTATATTTCCTGGAGAAAATGTGTGGGCTTCAAGCAGCTGGACGTAGAAAAACTAACAGTTAGATGGTTGTTAAGATGCTTCTTACTGCTATGTTTCAATGTGCTTGCTATGGTCTTCATGGGTGAATAACTTGTTATTTCTAAGATGACCTAGTATACTGTAGGTAGTTTGTGGTTTATATGGTGGTAGAAGGACTCACTTGTAACATTAAAGAGTAAACTTTAAGTAAAGTTTATTTATGTTTCACCCATATAGATAAGACATTCCAAAGTGTTTTACAACAAAAGACAAAAAATTAAACACAAAACACAAAAGCGATAGATAAAATAAATACACTAAACAAAATTATAAATGTACCACTTATGTTTTTGCCCATATTCATCATGAGCTGAACTCAAAAACGCAAGACTTTCTCTATGTAGACAAAAGGGCTATTTCACTCAAATGTTGTTCACAAATCTGTCAAAATCTGTGAGCGCTTCTCCTTTGCCAAGATAATTCATCCACCTCACAGGTGTGGCATATGCTGATCAGACAGAATGGGTGTTGCGCAGGTTTGCCTTTGGCTGGCCACAAAAAAAAGGCCACTCGAAAATGTGCAGTTTCACTGTATTGGGGGGGGGGTTCTGGTCCATTCCACCTCTCCAAAGTGCCAGACAGCATCGAATGTGAGCATCTGCCCACAAAACCAAACAAAGTCGAGTCTACAAGTGAGTCTTTAGCTCCTTTTTTAATCTTAATTTTTAATCTTATCTTAAGTCCAAAGGGAGAGGCCTCCACAACTTCAAAGTCAGTCTCCTTAAATTTAAAGCCTAAATGAGGTACAACAACTTGGTCAGAAGATTAGAGACCGACTGGTGACATAAGGCTATAGTAGCTCACTAGTCAGGCACCTAACCACCCATACGGAGCTCTAAAAGTGATCAAGTCAGTAAATAAGTCAAAAATTCAGTAGTTATCTTTTATTTTATAAACCATGTGAACATTGTGAAAGAGGAAATTGGAAATAAATAACTGAATAATTTTGATAAAATCATTTTAATTAAAAATATTCAATGTTGAGGTTGTATTGAGTTAAGTTAAGGCTGACAGAAAATTGAGCTTAAACTTATAACTAGGTTCAGTGCAACATGTAAATACCATGACTGCAGTAGCTAATAACCTCCAGCTTGTAGCCTGGTTAATTAAATGTGCAAACAACTCATGCAAAGAAGCTTGAGTGGGCTGAGTGACATCACTACAACTTCATGATTGGTGAAACTTGAGGAGATGCAAACTACTGCTACTGAATCTGACAAGTGGACGTCCACTAAAGTGATTGTTTTTGCCACTGACAGGCTCAGATTGTTATTAAGTGTCTGACAACACTATGGAAAAGATCCCTACAGAGATAAATCTTGTTTCACTTGCTTTGGACCAATTTTAAAAAATGTCCTCATCCTCGCAAAAATGGGAAAATAGGGTCCAGGTTAAAAAAAATACTGAAGTTGAATCCACAAAAGTTGATCCACAGTTGATCCACAAAAGTAGGAACATAAACGTGCACAACTTGTCAGTGAGCTCTGGATGTGCTGGTAGGCAGACTTTGTTACCTTTGAACAGAGCCAAGCTAGCTGTTTCCCCTGTTTCCAGTCTTTATGCTAAGCCATGCTAATCACCTGTTGGCTGTAGATATGACAGTAGTATTAACCAAAATGCTAAACTACTACTTTGCATGCAGTAGCCTATTTGGGTAAGATACTATTCTACCCAGCAAAATGGAAACACTCAACTTCCAGTACTTTCCAAAATTAAATTTCAGGCCCATGTGTAAATGGATTTATTACCTTCAACCACTATGGAAATGCAAATAAAGTGTCCCAGTTATTAAGCCAATTCAGCCAAGAGGCCATGTGACTTAGGCTAAAAGGTGTGCACTGCTGATATGGTAAGCCTATTGTCTTGACCCTGAGGACTTTCCACCAAGAAGAGACATTTCTGTGTGAATTAGGAGACATAGTTTGTACCGGGAAGAAAACACAGATAATCTACTTCTTCTACCACACATTCTATAAAGCCCCACAGTGGGAGGACCCCGCCAGACATTAATTGAGCTCCCTCCCCTCCTCTCCTCCCGCCCTCCTCCTCCTCCTCCTCCTCTCCTCCGTCTCCTCCTGGCTAACTTCTCGTCGACACGCCACTTCAGTTCAGATTATTCCGGGACTGGATACGACAAGCACTCACAAGAAGATGGCCTTCCTACACATAACATTTCTAAAGCTGTTCCTTTATATGTGCCTCCTCAACTGGAGCGGTGAGTTTTTAATTAAATGCTCTCCTTGTGTGTGTATTTTTTTAATAAACAGATAAGTTTAGTGAAGTAGAAATAGTCCGTTGATACGAGTTTGAATAAGAATACAACGTGTATGTGCGCTCTGCTCAGATGCTCCAAACAAATATTTATGGCATCTCCAAGTGTTTTGTTTTGTACTTAACCTGAATATAGTGTATAGTGTTGATTTGGTCGTGTGTGCGTGTATGTAGTTAATTATTTTATCTTAATGGTCTCGCTTTTCTTAGGGACTTTGAAAGCTATTTTATAGTGGAACAACATGCGCTTAAGCTTGTTCAATTGGTGTAGGCTTTCCACACATTTCAGACTTTTTCAGCATCTCAGCGCTTATTTTTGTTTGTTTTTTCAGTCGAGTGTTATCGTAAAATATTTAAAGGTGCAATTAATTAATTCGTAATTGACGCCGCGTGAACCGCACCAATTAACCTAACGTTACCAACATCCACGTACAGTGCGTTGCAGCATATACATGTGGCATGTGCTTGGTGTTTTTTTATTTTTATTCTTGTATCATAAATTGTTATTCAAGAGTTATTAAATGTTTAATAAGACTGCTGTAAACATCTAAAGAAATTCAGTGGTTAGACCACAGGACCAAAGTCAGCAGAGTCCCAAACCAGGACATGCTTAGTTTTGAGTCTTGGTGACGTTTTTAAACCATACAATAACAGCAGTGTGATGGGTGAGGCAGGTTTTTACATGCAGGACAGACCAGCAGGAGACTGGCCAATGTGTGTGTGTGTGTGTGTGTGTGTGTGTGTGTGTGTGTGTGTGTGTGTGTGTGTGTTGTTTATCTCCACTGCTCCTGTCATTATCAGAAACAGTCTTCAGTTTAACTATATATTGTGGATATATTGTCCTCAGTGAGTTTTAAGTGTCAGGAGTAAAAAATTCATTTGGTTAGGGCTGCAGTTAACAGAGTCCAAGGTCATGTCCTCAAATGTCTTGTTTTGTCGGAGGGAGTCCTTAACTAACAAACCTATTAATTCACTTTGCGTTTGTTGCAACTCTGAACTTAGTTTATAAACAAGTTTAGGACATCTCCTTGGACTTAAAAAGTGGTGATGGGCATTTTTTCACTATTATCTAACATTATATAGAGCAAACAATCCATAAATTAATTGGGGAAATAGGTGTCTAATCAGTAATGCAAATAACCATTGTCAGCCCCACAGCTAATGTTTGATAAGGGGTGAATAAAGACTGTATCCAATGAGGGGTCCTCACATGTCTGGTGCTAGTATGTGTGTATGTGTGTGTGTGTGTGTAAGTGCTCCCTTTCATACAGGCCCCATCTACTCAGTTTTAGTTTAAAAACGTTTTAAAACAAATACAATCTCCGTCCACACCAGCGTTTTAGCTGTGTATCAGAACTGATCTCTGTCTATACTAAAACATCTGAAAACACACATCTAGAGGTCGTTCGCACGGTACAAAATATTTTAATAAAAATACTAAGTCAAAACCTCTGTCAGCAGCAACCTGTTTCTACTTTGCAGGACTTTTGAGACCCAATCAGAGGAGACAAACGTGAGTGTCTGCGTCATCGTTTCTAAAGTCCTCTGTTTTTGCCCATCTACACTAAAACACTCTGTTTAAAACTCTGTTTTGAAACGAAAAACAGGGTCGGCAGCGTTTTAGGTCTTTGTTTTCGCCATTTTAGTCTGGACGAGAGGTGCAAACATGACCTTTTTTCAGCTTCCTTACAATAGTTGCATATATTATGACCGAACACGTAGATATATACAGCTTTGTATAAAGAAAATACATCGTTATCCACAATGCTGTACTACTGCATGTCTTTAGAAATGAAACTAACTATTGACCAAGTTATTTTTTTTCCTGATCAGACTAAGCAGAAGTTCTGTCAAGTTGTGCAGTGTGTGCGGACGTACAAAAATAGATTTCTGAAATATTTAAGTGAGTCAACAACAGCAAAAGAATCGCAACCTACTCTTAAAATCATGTTCACTGATGGATTACCTATGTCAAGCAAGATTTACTGTACAGAATTAAATGTAAACCTTCCTTCTTTATGTTGCATCTCACAACAGGACAACACTTACTCTGTCCTGACCTTAAACCTCTTTTTCTCTTAAATCCCTGTTTTTTAGTCCATCAGCCTTGTCTTAATTGGTTTACCTCTATTTAATCCTCATCTCCCCTCTACCTCCTCTGGAGATAGAGTAAAGCTGTCTGTTTTTGGATTAGGTGGTTGGTTAGTGGATGTTACAGACCCTGTCCCTCTAAAGAGCTTCTAAACAAGGTTCTGTCAAAACTGACCTCCATCCCTAATGGGCCTTGAAAGGCACTTACTCAGATATGATTTGAGGCTAAAAGCATTACTCCTGTTTGGAAATAAACCCATGAGTATGAGAAGAAACCCAAACATGTAGGGTAGTTGATGCATTGTATGCCAACTTCTATTGATTTCACAGACCAGTGTTCATCAGGATGACGGTCATGTTGTGTTACAGGAATGAGCAAGTGGTCCGGGCAGTGTGCTTGTGCTGTAAATCAGAGTAGTAGCAGAGCTTTGAATGTGCTTAGTTCATTCCATTTTCTGCTTTTATTTGATAGTCACATTAGAAAGAGACAAGAGAGGCAGGGAAGAGAGGGGGAATGACATGTAGCAAAGGGTCAAGGCCAGATTAGAACCCGGACTCAGCATGATACATGTGCTACCTGGTGAGCTACCGGGCACCCCACCATGAAATTTTTTTTTATCCAACTGTCCCTTAACTGTCCTTGAGTGTATGTTAAGGCTTTGAGGAATCCTCAAAGTCATTTTTTGTTGTGTAAAATATATTTTACTAATATAAATGAAAGAAAGGCACCCTTTATTAAATAGATGTGAGCCCAAAATGATGGAGGATGGTAGTTGTGTAAATTAGGGGTATGCATTCATCTCACCCCAAGGTACAATAAATATCTTGATAAGTGATTCCTAATCTAAAATGAGATACAGATATATCCTGCAATTCTGCTGTTATTTACGATTGATTCAGTAGGATTTGATGTTTTTTAATTAAAGGGTTTTGTTACTAAATTAAAAGTAAACATTTCCTCGTTTCATATTTCAAAAACTCAAACATAAATACCCCAAAAAATATGTCCAGTGTCACACCTGACACCTAACATGAGCATTTACAGCAAAACTTGTTGTCCAAAAACTATTAAAAACACATCATGCTGTTGCACTGTGACAAGGTCTTACATTACTATAAAACATAGCCACTGAAGCTCATTATGAGTCAATTCAACACAAACTGTCCTGCTGCTGTAAAGACTTAAAGGAGCACCAACTGTTAATTATTCCAATGCTGCAAATAGTTCCCAACAAGTTCAGTGTTTACTCCTGTTTAAGTAAAATTTGTTAAAAATTACAATACCCAGCTGTTTTAGGAACCTGAACCTTTTTTGTCAGGACCACAGGTATAAACACAAAAGTCTGTTCCTGAGAGATGAAGTTACAGTGTTGGTCGGTCTAGTGTTGGAGTTCCCAATTATGTCCTCAGGAGCACATTGACCATACACTGTCCATCCATGTAGGTTACTGGGTTTCGATCTAGTCTTGATAAAAACGTGAAGATATAACTTTTTGAGCCCATTGGCTTGGGGCTGAGAGCCACAGACAGGTAAGGGAAAGTACTGAGAGAAGGAATAACGTATGGTTGATTTAGGTTTTTTCATGGGATTGTATTTGTTAATAATAACTGGGAAGAGTTCAGTGCCAGGGTGCTTATGGAAATAGCAGTGTTATTGTTACTTGGCTCAGGCTGACTGTTCAGCCATTAACTTTACCATCAGCACACACAGAGCAAACTTGAATTATGAATTTCAGAGTTTATGTTGGATCTGCGATTGTGTGGATTGGATGGGCATTTCAAGTAAAAATACTATTTGATGGGCTAGGGTTACGCACAAGGAGAGACAGTGAGAGTGCTTCACTCCCAAATGACTGAACAGTTGTTGTAGACTGGTAATATACAAGCTTTACCTGGGTTACCTTTTCCAGTTTTTTGGCCCCAAACCGTAGTTGGGAGTGCACAAATTTAGCCTGGCTGTGCCAGCGCTGGACAGAGTAGTAAAGTACTTAGCTGCAGCCCGGACTGCTCTGATAATAAGCAGGGTGGTAAGGGTGGTGGTGAGACGTTGTGGTAGTGTTCTTACTGTAAACAGACACTTTCTTTCCTCTGCAGCAGAGAACACAGTACATGAATATAACACTATTAGGCTACCACCTGAGCGTTTAGCCTATCCACAGTGCTGTAGCCAAACTGAACGTTCCTCCAACAACTTGTAACAATGCGTTGCTACCAGGCATCATAAGCATATTTTTATAACAAGATGACATGACTATTCTCACTGACAGTGAAAGTGTGTTACATTCTGCTGACATCGCTTTCACATAGCGGTCACAGCACAGCCAGGCTGGTCTGCTATAGCCGTAGAGAGCAGCCAAGGCCACGTCTCTTCCAGAACAGCAGGACGAAAGAGATTGCTCACTGCTTCGGTTGGTTTCGTTTCCTCCTCGAGGAGGAAGCACCTTTCTCTTACCCAATGACCCATCCCTAGTATCTATGCAGTCATGTCTCTGAATCTTTCCATCATAATTTAGAACAGTTTTGGCATCACCTATAAACAAATACTGCACTTATTCATGGCCTTGGACATGTTTTATTGTTTTTGTTGTTTGTGGCATGTTTTCAATTATGTCCCATTATTTCAAGTATTGTGTCTGTTACGAGAAGACATTTCAGCAGCTTTCCTTAATGGATAAACAGATGCTTTTTTGGAGCCAACAGTTAGTGCGGCAAGTGAAGCCATTACAAAACCACTCACTTCCTTCTTCATGTAGAGCTTTCAAACAGGCCAAACTATCTCTCGTTTCAGACTCTCAAAAGGGAGAATTTCCTGCTTTTCTGATTGATTTCATCATATATCATCAGTTCACTATCTTTGCATGGTTATTCAAATAAACCAGACAAATTGAGGATGTAAGCCTTTTATTTTTTTATTTTATTTATGGTGACGGTTAAATTAATCGACTTTGAAAATTAACATTGTATTAAAACAAAATAACTTAGTTGTACACAACATGCAGTGACTGGTGGTGCTCTTCAACATAAATGTTTTAGGAGGCAATTCATTATATAATTCATTGTGATTCATAGATATTCTAAAATTAAATTGAGAATGAAAAATTAAATTAAATTAATGTAAAACTGCCAATCTTATAATTGAGTTTTGAATCTCAATTTGAATATATATTATAGAAACTATACCAGCCAGGTTGTTTGAGACTATCCAAAACTGTCAAACATGCTTGTGTCACGCTGTGGGCGTGTCTTATCTGTTTAGTTTCATTATTCTGTTATTTAGTCTGTTTTGGTTCCATATCTTAGT
>JAPMOB010207295.1:0-24776 GCA_029875015.1 Lepomis gibbosus | reverse complement strand
AAAAAAGGGAAAAAGAATAATATTGTACCCTGGATGTAGATTTTGTATGGACATACATTCTGAATAAATATATATATACAGAAATATACAAGAACAAAAGATGTTTCATCGGCTAATACTCCCACTCATTTTTTCACCACATGTTATTATGCACCTCCTTTTTTGTAAGACTGAGGTTCAAGATAAACCGTCCAAAATATGTATGAACACTGGGCTAGTTTCTCACCTTACTAGCATAAAATGGTGAAATGTCTGCAGTGACAGAAGCAGCTACAAAGCTTTTTTAAAGTGTGAAAATGATTCAAATCTGTCTGACTTGGGTGTTTTTATTTCCAATCCCTTGACATTAAAGCAGCTCTACGTAAGCAAAAATGTCTTGAAGTCAATCAATTTATTATATAACTGAATTAAATTGAGTAGGGGTGTGTTTGATTTCTTATGAACTCAACCTTTCCTTTGTGAGAGGAAAATTGTATTGTTTGTTTTTTAAAAGTTACACAGTGTTGATATAAACTATGACTGCAACAAACAATTACAAATTCCATTTTTTTTTTCTCGATTACTCCATAAATCATTTGGTCCATGAAACACCCATCACAGCTTTTCAAAAAAGCTGCAAATACTGTGGAGCCCACATATATTTGGGATTTTCTTTTGAAATAATGACTGAAATGATTGATCAATTATCAAAATATTTGTCCGTTATAGACAAATCTGGTAACCGCCTTATCATTACAGCTCTACTTTAATTTTTGTGTGTCCCATTAAGTTGCAGTAAGTAGCCAATAGCATCACTGCTACTTTGAAAGTTAAACACATAGTTTGAACTGCACTACACAAACAAGTCTACATGGAGAAGTTATTTACATGATGAGAATCTTTTGGTTCACAGTTCAAAAAAACTCTGAGCCATCACTCAACTTGTAAAAGGAATTTACATCTCAACTAACAGAGGCATTCAAATAAAACTGAACCTTGCAGTGCCTTACAAGATTCAGGGGGCAAATAAAGAAGGCAGACTGAGTAACTTTTCAGCACAGCCACCCACCAGCTGCCGGAGCATAAATAGTAATGTATCATTATGGCTGCGCTAAGGGAAAACACCCTGTGTTTTAGTTCTTTGCGGAGATCATGTGGCAATCGGTGGGAGTGTTCATGCAGCTCTCGCTTAGAAAAATAGGCTAAATTAGACCTTTATGGTGCAGCCACGTCGACCCTCTGAATCTCACAATGACAGTTATGAAGATTTTTTTACTTGTGTTATTTCTACTTTAAGAGGACAGTGTTTTCAATGCCATTGATTGTGCTGACACTGGAAGCTTTTGAAACTGACCTTGAAATAAGTTATCCATACATTTTTATTTAGATTCCATAAATATCACACAGTAGATTTTCTTTTTTTTTGTTGTTGTTGTTAAAATAAGGTGAGGGTGGTAAAAAAAATACGATCAATGAATCTATCTGTTTTGCTGCACATACACTCGGCTGCAGATTTGTCTGGAATGCGCTCCGTGGCAGATGACTCGGTGGTGTGCCCCCCCTCATGATGCAATGCACCGCAAGTCTATATTTCTTTGAACATAGGCTTTTCATGGCAGTCTACCAAATTTTTCTTTTTTTGTTTGTTATTGTTTTATTGCCTTTCTTTTGTTCTGAAGTTTAGCAGTTGCAGTTGTAGATAAAAGCATTAGTGTTAGCATATTGATATTACTTTTCTAATTAGGATTTGTAGTTGATGTGATATTAAGATTGGATTAAATCCTTAAAATTTCAATATAAGTGCCAACAATTGTAATGCAGTCAGAGACAATACAGTATATTCTTATCTCACTGTCTGTGCTTTAATCTTAAGATCTAGGCAGCAATACCAAAAGAGAAGCGAACACAGATGATAAAATTTGACAGTGCAAAGAGAGGAAGTCATCTTTTTTTTAACAGAAGATTGCATGTATGGTGGTTTGGGGATTACAGGTTGTTTGTTTCTTCCTTGAACATATAACTTTTGAAGGTGGAATCAGCAGCTCCACAACATGTGAACGATTACGTAATATGATTATTTTCCCTACAAAGAACGGTGCTGTTTTGGTTCATCGTGTCTTAAGCACAGTTGATCATCAGTATGTCCTATTTCCTTCCAGCATCTTTTTTGGCCCACGTATTTCTGACATAGAAATATTTGGCTGCCATGTTGCCTGACAGAGTGCTGATGAATTCCTGGAATGAGTTCCATGAAGTGGCCTGTTTTCCCCAAGTGAGAGCAACTGTTAAATATGCATGGCTGAAAAATAAATGAAGCAGGCTTCTGAGGAAATGTTGATGTTCGTGAGGGACGTACGTATGATATACTAGTCTGTTTTATTTGGTAGTTTCAATCTTGATGAAGCTGTCATCAAGAATCTGTTTCTAGGTGTGCACCCTCTACAAAATGGAAGCTGCTTTGCCTGTGTGGTCAGTTAACTTTATCTTGCCTGACTATGGAAGTGTTAAGGTATAGATTCATCTATTGATGAGATGGGATGTAGATAGTCATTTATCTTTGTTTCCCCAGCAGGGTGAGTAATAAGTGATTTTCTCTTTCCCCCTTTGATTTGTCAAAGCAAGTTGGATTTAATGACTTATCTGGCTTGTTCGATTCTGTTCCACCACAGTTTTGCTCATACTACTAGTACATTCTGCAATGAGCATATCAGCATATCCATAATATGTATTTCATATCTCTGCAGCTTTATGTTTAAACCAATACCAACCATTCAGAATTCAGCTCCAAAGAGTTCTAAGATTTTGCAATTGGATAACACAACTGCTAGTGTTTTTGTTCACAGCAGTATAATTTTGCGTTAATGGTCTGGATTAACCGATTCACTTACCTACCCTTGGAGACATCCAGGTTCAGTTTCTGCTAAGTCTTGCAATCTACTTCACCCAATAGTCGATGACTCATTCATAAATGCAACAAGACACAGTCAGACACGTTCCTAAAAAACTGAAAATAATTAGACTTGATCAAAAAATTTAAGGTGAACAGACTCCATCAGCGAGAGAATATCAACTCTGGCAGCAACATGATGCCCACCAATTTAGGAGCGGCCTCGGTTAAGCCGAGCAGCAATACATGTAATTTCCCATCCACTTCACTGTGTCACTTTCAGACACTCATGGCTGTAAGGATGGTAATGTTGATCGGTTCATGATCCATGTTGATCGGAATGAAATATCTTGAAAACTATTAAATGAATTTGCCATGGCAAGTACAGATATTTATGGGAATGAAGCCCACTGATTTAGGTGATCCCGACTTTTCTTTTTAGTGCCATAAGCAGGTTGATATTTCTACTTTTTTAGTCTCAACAAGTGTCTCAACAAGGATTCAATGGATTGCCAAGAAATTGGGTATAGACCTCCATTGTGTCGATGAATCCTACTTCAGTACTTAGTTAATACCCGAACACCTGCAAAATTAATGACATTCCCATGCATGTGCTTAGTGTTAAAAAAATTGTTTTTATGCTCACTTGAGGTCCTTTTTGCCTTTTTTGTAAAATAATTAATGTGTTAAATGGGAGATGGAAACGCCTTTTTTTAAAATAAATTTTTTTTAAAGTTCTGATGTGTTGAACATTAAACTCACATGACTGATCAGCTGTTTCCGCTGTTGACATCTTCCCAGACATTCCCATAACACTTGAAAACATGGCTGGCTGCATCATCTTCTTGTTTATTACGGCCATGTCAACTTCTGATAAACCTAAGCTTTGCATAGACTCGTTTATTCGCTCCAAACCAGTAAATGGAAACATGCCTAATTCGCATTTTCTGATTTTTTTCTTTTTGTAATATTTCAAACGTTTGCTCTAAATTTACTGAACATTTAGATAGAAACATAGCTACCGTCGGCATGTTAGCACGTTGATGCTGGTTTTTAGCTCAAAGCACTGCTGTTACAAGTACAAGCATGGCTAAAGTAGCTTAGTCTTTTATCCATGTGATGATTTTGATGCACCAATTGATCAGAGCTGATAAACCCGAGACCACAATACAACACAACCCTACTTTACTGAGTGTAATTTGGACCCAGCCGTACTCCAAGTCCAACTCCCTGCCACTTTTAAAGAGGGAAAGATCTTAGAAGATAGCTTGAAGATCTGCTTGTCTTACACCTTGAACAGATGACCGATCAGAGGACCAGGGCAAATTGCTAACACGAGGCTAGATTTTAAAATCAAATCAAGCACTGAACTAAACACCTGGAATTTGATGAGGTTTAAGGCCCCTGTTCTGTTTTTTTGTTTTTGCAGTTGAATGTCCCTCTCTTTACATTTATTAAATGTTTTATTGATTTCCACCAACACTTTTAAAGGATAACAATCTGACATTCTCACTTCTCAGTCCCAAAACCACAGTAGCTCAAAGTTGTTGATGAGAAACAAAGCGACTCAAAGTTTTATACAAAGCTTTTCATTCACACTTCAAGCTGCAGTTCACAACTGTCAGAAATGTAGACATAGTTCAGACAGCCATAGTTTTGACATCTTCACTGTTAAAGAATACCAAGAACTAAAGATCAATTCACACTCACTTCACACCTCACCCATCATGCTGAGCATCTACTATTATTTGAAATGATACACTTAAAGAAATTCACAGGTTTCATATGAATTCTCTGAAAGGAAGATATTTTTGTTGTTACTTGCCCCCCGAGTAATTTCCTGAGCAGTATATTCCAGTATGCAACCACATGAGCTTTTCAAGTACAAGTCAGAGGGTGTCCAACTAAGTAAAGAGAGCAGATCTGATTTGTGTGCTCAGAGAGTAGAATCATTAGCTGTTGTAACAACAACATTGGTTGCCATAGCAATGACAGAGACATATGTGCATGTCGGCAAGCATGTCCAACAACAGCTCTTAGATTACAACAATATGGACATTTCAGTCAAATGAAGTTTCCGTTGCATTGGAAACCACCTTTGTAACCATTATCAGCACACCTGTCATGGACCCTCAGGTGACAGTTTGAAAATATTTAATTTCAGCTGAACACATGTCTGCTCTTTTTCATTCTACATAGATGCTGCTTAAAATTAACATTAGAATACTGGGGATACTGGCCTAAGCCATAAGAATACAGTGTCACTGTTCAATAAGCTAGAAGCTGTAGGGACTAAATCTGTAACATTTTGCTTACTGCATTATTTTTTTACACATAAAGAGCAGGCCTGCATTTAATTATTATAGTCATTATTTGTTTAACATGCTGATTATTTTCCTGATTAATTAAGTGATTGCTTGTGTGCATAAACTGCCAGAAAACTGTAAAGATGCCCATCACATTTTCCCAGGTGATGCCTTTAAATGTCTGATAAGCAGTTCAAACCCCAAGGCCATTTAGTTTACTATGTTAAAAGACTGTGAAAACCAGCAAATATTCACGTTTGAGAGGCTGGCAATCAGAAGCAAAATTTAAAAAAAAAGTAATTGTTGCAGATTCATTTTCTGTCAATCGACTGATCACCTAATTGTTTAATCATTTCAGCTAAAACTCAGATAACACTGATGTTTTGATAGTGTTGCTCCTTTTAGGGAGCAGTTACAGTTGAAGCCAGTGAAATCTTTATGTGAATTAAATAGCCTTTGACTTTTGAATGTATCGTAACTAATACAAATGGGTCCAAATTCTCTCCCTAGTTAATATGCACACAGTGCATCATATTCAAACTTGTCCTCCGTACAGTGCCATTCAAACTCCAACAACACAGTATCTCAGATTTTACAGGTTTTCATTCCAAAATATATAAATATTAATTTTGTGAATATTCAGGCAATATTTGAAAACATAAAATCCATTCTGGCTCACTGTCACAGTGTCATGACTTACTGAGACACTTGAATAGAGTTAATGTCATTAGTAACACTTGTGTTTTTCCTGCTTCGACAAGTCAAAATGTCTGCACAACTCTTACATCAGAGATCAGTATTGGACTGAGGGGACCATTTCATTAAATCATGGGTGTCCCTTCAAAGCTATTTTTTCAAGCATTTGCAAGAAATGTATTTTTTATGTTTTCGTATTTGGCATTTATTGTTAAAAAATTCGATCATCAGAATAAAAAAAGGTATATTTATATATTTTCTGAGCTGCAAGGTGCTTTTATGAGTCATCTTGGCAATGTATGTTTAAAGGAAGCAGCTTTACTGGAGCAAAATCTTAAACATGAGAAAATGTACATATACAATATGTGTTTGAGATCTCCCGCTGTGACAGACTTTTAGAAAAATGTGTTATCATTCATTTACACATGAAAACTGTGAACCACAAATTTCCATATGAGAATTTTTCACGTCACGGTAATATGGAGAGACGATAACAGAGTGATATTGAAATATTGCCCATTTCTACATTCAAATGTGTTTTCTATCTTGCCCCTCTCATTTAATCTTTTTGATTGTAAGACACTGTTTTCTTTTTATTTCCGGCGGTACAAGACACTAGTTGATGTTGACGAGAACAGACTCTCCTGTGGCTTTAAGCTCGCGTTCACCCTGAATCATCTCATCTGATATTCTCCCTATTCCTTTTCCCCTGGATTATGAATAAAATAATCATTGTTTGCTCAATGAAATTTCTACACCACTTCCCTCCGCTGATGATTATCTTGTTTAAAGTATATCAGCTGGAAAATATACTCTGTAATTTGAATGCCAATGATTCTTCCAAATATGTTTGGGGAAAAACATAATATTGTGAGCTCTTATTGCTTTTTTATCTTTAGAAATGCCTTTGCAGCTTCCATTCAGAGGCTCAAGATGGTATGAAATGTGCAATTAGACAATCCTTGCACCTGTGAATATGACCTTTATACTGTGAGAATAGACTCTGACAGTTTGCTTGTCTGATCATTGTTTTCTGATAAACAAAACCGTGTGTGAGAGAGAGTATGTGTGAGAGTGTGAATGGTGTTGTGTGTGGGGGGTAGACTGCTGGTTAGCCTTGCTCTACTTCAGCATTGGCCTATGGCTCTCTTTGCTCTACAAGAGGCTTTAATGAAGATGGCCAAGTGAGGGTTAGTCACCCCTCTTTTCGGAGCTCACAGAAGCTTTTGCCGGCCTTTATGTTTCCTCGAGGGCTCTATTTTGTAAACACATATTACTCGGTGTGTGCGTGTGTATGCAGCAATGTGTGTGTGTGCGAGTGTGCATAGGGAGGGCTTTCGGTTTGGTGGGCGGTCGGGGTCAGTGGATGTGTGAATTGAATGACTGTCAGGTTTTTACACTGCAGCCTCTCCTGCTAATGCTCAGCCATCTGGCCGTGATGCAGGCGTGAGGTATTGAACTCTTTTCAAATGCTTTTCTAGAATTTTCCAGACAGGTTTTTATCTGAGATAGAGAGAGAGAGAGGGAGCAAGACAGAGAAAACACACCATCATCTGTGAACGCTCTCTAACTGTAAGTGCTCCTTTTTCCTTCATCGGAGCCCCCCAACCATTAATGGACGGTTAAAAAGCTCAGCAAAATGTTCCAGCAAGTCTAGCATCCCCATCAGCAATATTTGGACTGATATCTCCGCTGAAGGATAATTAAGTAATATTCAATTGTGATCGCTTTAAGACTATTCAGTTTCTGCATCAGTGCTGCAAAACAATTTGCCTTATAACTACCGTTTTGTCTACTGTAGGAGTTGAAATGAATAATCTATCCGTGGTTCTGCTGGCTTGAATTTCTGGAGTGAGTTAGACAGATGGTTATAGCTGGGATTTCAAAGTGATGGAGTAAAACTAACGTTGCCTGCCTTCGCCAACTCTAATTCTTTTATCCCAGTGAGTTGCACTTAACGAAAGCAGTCCCTTGTTGCCTAAATGAAAGTGCACAACAAAGCGAATCTGCTGACTGTCACTACTCAGCACATCAGCCTGCTTGGGTGCCACACCATACTGAGCTGAGCAAAGTGAAGCAGCTTTCTGCACTCGACTGCTTCTTCCTTCAGGCTGGCGGAGCCCAGAGTCCTGAGAGGTAAATGGATGAATGGAGGCTTTATGGAGATGAGGAAGTGTAATGGTACTCTCTTCTCAATCCCGGTGGCTGGAACAGTAGCTCTCTGTGTCTTTTATCAGAGACATGAAAGGAGGACAATAAGCCTCTCTGCTATCAACAATATGGTGTCATTTGAAGCAGATTATCCCTCTGTTGAAGTAGAGGAAAATAAAAGACTAGGAGACAATGGATAGAGTTAAGAGCCAAGGTTTCTCCTCCCATGAGGAAATCCTCCATTCTGCTTTGTCTTATTTCAAAAATCTAATCTGCCAATGTGCCCACTCATTGTCATGTGTGCAAACATTTCACACTTATTTTCATTATATAAATGCCAAATTTAAAGTTTTCTAAAAGCGCGAGGGAACTTAAGGCACTCTCATTTGTCCTCAATCTGAATGAGTCTTAAATGACTTTCTTATATCCAATTAATGTTATCCCTGTGCCCACTGATACTACTGTCATTTTGCTCATGTCATTTTGTTGCTTAGCTGTTGACAGCAGGAAGGCAGTAATGCCGGGTAGATAATGACTTAACTGTAAGCCAAACAAAAATTCATACTAAACTAAATTTAAATTGGAGCAGCAGCTGCGTTGAGCCCAAGAACTAATGAACAGATTCATCTGACAGTTTTTCCTAAATTTGACCTAATTTAACATCACAAGGTAAATATAGCTAATAAATTGACATCAGTGTGTTCAGTTACTTTAAATTAACAGACTCATAAGTTTGAGAAATGTGATGCTGTCAGTCACCAATATTTGATTTCCCCACGTGGATCCATGTATCTCTGACAATGCAGGATGACAAGAGCCAAACAAGAGCCAGTGAGTTACTTGTCAGTCCATATGACGATGCTTACAGCTCTTTGGAAGTGTTTGGAAGTGTTTGTAACAAGCGGGAAGCTTACGGTCAGCAAACCGATGTGAATGAGGAAGTCCCTTAAACCTGCATTCTATTGAACGGCCAGCAGGGGGGCGACTCTTCTGGTTGAAAAATGAAGTCCAGCTCCATGATGCAAAGTGACCATCTTCTCAGCTGAATAATTAGCTCAGTAAACACTTTACTAATGAGTTTATGGCCTCACTGGCTAGTTTCATGTCTTCTTCAACACGGTTTGATGTTCATTTAGTAAATTATGTTCCCATTTATTTTAAAATAGAACATAAAGCAGTGTATGCTTCAGGACGTGATTTGTACACTCAGCACTGTGTAAATTTAACCAGCGCCATTGAAAAAGCTTATTAGGAGTTGGCTGTTCACTTTCTCTGGTGACTACATTTTTTTTTGAGCCTGTTGTTCGCTAGACAAAGTTATCAGCCCTGTTAAAATTACAGTTAACATGAATTACAGATGCACGTAGCTAAGCTAGCAAGCTAGATCCACACACAGCTGTTAGCTCAACCGTCTGGTTGAGTTAAAAGGTGCTTAGCAGCATTTAAGTGTTGTCATATTAGGCACTGTCATTTTAAGAGGGTAACCTCTGACGCTGAGCTGTGATGGACTGTGATGTTTCTATTAAGAGAGGCCTTTTAATTCAATTATGTAGATGTCTATCACCTTTATAAAATTGTGATTGGTTAAGGGGTGGGTCAAACAGGCAGAGCAGATCGGAGTTACGTGTCAGCCTGCTACTTCCAGTGTCTGTTTTTTATCTGGAGGTAGCTTAGCAACAAGCTGCAGAAGACAGAAAAGTGTAATTTAATTAATATACAGACAGTCCGTAGCCTGGCTAGTTTAAAAATGGTTAGTCTCATTGCTACATAGTTTTGCAGATAGCAACAGGTTAGCACCATCACTAACAGCAAGCTAACGTCAAATGGACACTGTCCCACTGACAGACCTGACCTGATAAGCACCTTTTACTTTGAAGGAAACCATCCTGTGACTGTTTTCATCTTCATCTTTCTGAAAGGATTGCAAAACATGAGAATAGTGGGAGTCACATGGATGATACTGTGAAACTTGGCTTAACGTTACTTTGAAGGGTAAATTTCACTGCCCAACATAGGCAATCCATTGAGTAGCATAACAAACAGGTGGAAGAAAACAGCTACAAGCTCAGTGATGTCAGATCGTAAGTTTTATTAAACTCTGTGAAAAAACGTTGAGTCGGCAGACTCTCTCAAAAACTTGAGTCATCCAGAAGTTTGCCCAGAGGATAAATCGTTGTGCCGCCTGTCTCCTTACGTGAGACCCCTGCTGTGGTGAGTGAAAGCCTCTTTTATCATCCTGACTCTGTACTGGTGCTCTGTGCATGGCTCAAATTGTTGTGCTGGATCGACTGATACTAGGCTATGGATTGCGGTTGTTGTCATGATGTTGTCTTCATATAGCCACATTCATGCTGCTTTATTATCCAAGATTATTATGGCAATATGCCGGCTCGCTGCGCTGTATGAAAGGTACCGAGCCTCCAGGCGATATATATTGGCAGACATTCTTTCTGTTTTGATTGCAAGATCTCTGTGGATAACGACTGTAGAAAGGGTCTGGATCTCTAAAACCTTGTCTGTGCGCGTTGTTGTTGACTTCAGTGGTGTTGAGCTCACTGCTGTTTGCTTATGGCCTTGTAAGCTCATTTGTTCTGAGCTTGGTTGTGTCTGCTTAAATACTGCATTCTTAATTTAGGTTTGTGACAGTGGTACTGTAACTTGTGTAAATTAACTCCTCTCTCTCTCTCTCTCTCTCTCTCTCTCTTTCGGTGGAGCCATGCTGTTTGTTGATGTTAAAAACACAGTAGCGAGTAGAGTAGAGAGAGTATTGTAGTTTTACTGATATCAATGTTTTGAAACCATTTTTATAAAATTGTATGGTGAATAATTAATTACACAAGTCTTTACAGACTTTTTGTATATTTCAATTAAATAATTATATAGTCTAATATAAAAGAAAAATATTTATGCTCCAGGATGTCTGTAATCTTGACTAGGCTTGTTCCCAGTAAATATTTTGTTCTTTGCAGTTTGTGCAAGTCTACAAAAGCTGTAGTTGTTTTTTTAAAAATAAAAGGTCAACTGTATTTGAAGAACAATTGCCTAACACATACGATACATAACGCATTAAAACAGGATTTTTATGGAACTCAAAATGTTAACTGAACTGGTTTTAGTCTATGGACATTAGCCTATTAGTAACATTTGTAAACAACTGTAAAATAAGAAACCAAAGTATATCTGTCTATGATTCCATAACTCATTTTTTAACATGGTTTTTGACTAGTCTCTATACTAGCGTTGGGCGATCGTCTCTATTTTTATATCATCTGATCATGGCTACTTGAGATCACCGACTGGTGATCTGATTGCCAGGGGGCGGTGTTACGTTGCAGCAAGTCAATGAAATGCCAGCATGGAAGAAACTTATTAGGCTTATTAGCTTTAAGAGAAACCACCAGACACATCATAGTACAGTGTTTCCCCTGCCTCCCCACGTAACTACCGTGTGACTGTGGTGCCGTGCATGAGTGGCAGAGGAGAAGGAGGGTGCAATTGATATCAGCTATGGACAGCATGTCAACCTCAACAACCCAGCTGTATTCTAATGTCAACATATTCGTCTCCGACATTGACAGCGTTGTGTTAAGAAAATAGCTAACTTCTTACAGTTAACTTCAATGCATTAGTTTTTCTAAACACATGGTTCTGTTTCAATGGGTTTGTGTGTGAGAGACAGAGAGAAAGAGGGAGCGAGCGAGCAAGCAGAGGTGCTGAGTGAATCAATGCGCTGCAGGCAGCTCCACAATTAATTATGATTTTACTCATTAAATAGTATATAGTATGTGGTGGTCAGCGTTGATATTGTGGTGTGTCATGTCGCCACAAATAAATCAGTGAATGGAAAACACTGCAGTGTGGTGTAGATTCTAGAGACTGTTTTTATGACTGTTTTATGACTGTTTTTATGTCATCTTAGTTTTAATAGCGAGTTAGTTAATATTCGCCTTAATATCGGCGCATGAAAAACCAATGATCATCCCTTCAGTCGTTGATAAGCAATCCAATCGGCAATCAGAACAACCCTACTATATACTGCATAATAGAATTCCTGAAATTCAGTTATGGCTTTTGGTTTTAGTGTGCCACACCAGGTTTTTCAGTGGCCCCATCTGGCCACCCCTAAGAAATTTTTCTGGGGGCGCCAAAAATACTCCTGTCCCATCCCAGTCCTGGAAGATTGACTCCTGCCCCACCCCATTTCACATTAGGACTGCATATTTATACAGATCTTTGATTCTCATCCTTCCTGCTCCGTTTGACTTTCACATTCCAGTCCTGGAATCCCACAGGATTCCATAAAAAATGTCAGTCTCTAGTGTGAAAATCAATCTTGTGATTACAGTGCACATTCCTTTTGGTCAAACTTAGTGATTACACTATTGTTCATGTCAAGTCAGCACGACCTATGAAAAGTAGTTTTAATCATGTTTCGATCATAAAAATACCGCTGGAATTTCATTCCTATGATATGTTTTTAGGGGATTAATTACTGTAATATTAACCTGTGCTGCATGAAAAGACATCTTAGCTAACAATTGAGTAGCATGATTTAATACTAGTCTAGTTTAAAACATTACAGCATATTGCACCACTCACAAACTAATCAGTATCTTAAATTGGCCATGGCATCAAACTCCAGAAGCACATCTGAACCTTCAAGTTGATAAGTGAACTTTAATCTCGCCTTCTTATGAATTCCGGGACAGCCTGCCTGCACACAGTTTACATTGCGTTCTGCTTTCCTTTGGGTCAAATATAATGTTCACCCATCTATCATCTTCCTCTCTTCCTTCTTCCTAAAATCAGCTGTAAAGAGGCTGTTATGACCTCTTCCATCACTGCTTTGAAACAAGCCTCAGGCTTTAAAAGGTGTTGCTCCTTCACTGTCCAAATTGAGAGTGAATACTGTAGAGTGGCAGAGTTTAGCACTTTACACCATTAGTTATCCTGCTGTACATTTTCTAGCTTGAAATACAGGTACCTGTGAACCACATGATAGAAACAGCGTGTGGAGAAGATTTTGTATTTTGTATTATCTTTTGCGCTGCTGAATTTGGCTGATGTTCCTTTGTTTAATGGGTTTCTGCTGAAGAAAGTCAGTCCAGTTTGCCCCCCCCCCACGTATAGAAACAGCCCTACATTTCATCACAGACAGTGGTCAGGGATGATGTATTTTTATTTTTTTTTTATGTTTTTGTAATTCACTTTCTATGAATTTCAAACCTTTTGTTAGCAAATAATGTTAAAAATAATAAAAAATAGATGAAAATAACTTTAAATATTCTTGTTTTCTGACCCTAGTGAAAGCTTTTATGTAGAAAACGTGGTAACCCTTGCCTTTGCCAGACGTGCACATTTAATGAGAAAATATGTAAATTACCAAAATGCATTGTTTTGACGCCCAATGAGCAAAGATATCATGATTTATATGTTAGACAGGGTATGCATGAACAAAATGCATATTCCTTTTAACTAATAAGTAATTAGCAAACAGAAATGCTAAGTATCTTAACATTAACATTACTGATTTAAAACTCAATCAAAATTTAGACTTATTTGGAATTTTGTTGGGATAGTGCTTTGTAAAACTTATTGTCAACAACAATCCCAGATACAGAGCATGTGAACCTCCACTAAATTTAACCATGTTTTACACCATGGGTCTGAAAGACATTTGAAACAAAAGTAATGTAATTTTCTGTTGCAGACTTTTGAAAACATGTCAAAAATCATACTTACGATCAATTCTCATAAAATTCGTTAAAGTCATGGAGTATGAAGGTGACAAAGCAAGTGTGTTGTTTTAGATGTTGGAGAGGGCCCCAAACAGAACATCATGGTTCTAGAAAACTCACAAAATTGCAGTTTTAAAGAATTCATTATGTCCTTGATGTGACAAAATAATGTGATATTTGAAGAATGACAGCGATTACAATCAAACTTATAAGTTCTGTGCCGTCGAGGGGATATCGGCGTGAGGAAAAATGAGTTTTAGTTGTATAAACTTGTGAGGGAGATATAGAGAGAGAGAAAGAGAGAGAGACAGAGAGAGAGAGAGAGAGAGAGGCAGAAAAAGAGATGAAGACAGCACAGAACAAATTATTGGGATCAAGCCAGATGCTTCAGGTCTCCATAGAAACTCCCCATACTTCACACTCTTCTCTATTTTCCTTCCATTTCTTTATTTATTTTGTTGTCAGCAGTTCCCGAATAACTTAATTAAAGCCAAGGCAGGCTAGCATGCTGTGTGAGATGACAGGAGGCCTGAGATGATTTGTGATGGATTACTGCATTTTATCTTCCCTTTATTTACTCCGTTGAAACTCACTGAAGCCTGCTATAATGCCAAATGAATGTGTGATAAACAGTGTTTTTGTGTTTGCTCAGAATGATTTAACAAACAAGTCTTTGCAAATATGGATGAGACTTTTTCCCCCCTTTACTTTATACATAATCCATGTTTTTGTTTTGAACTGGTGTCCTGCTGTCTGTGCAGATAAAAGTGGTGGCAGCAGCAGTCGGTACCTGTAAAAAGCTCCGCTGCCGAGCTCCAGTGATAAACACGACTCTTAATTGGACATCATGGGGAGAGTAAATGCACATCATCTTTACTTGAACTGATTAACGAGCAAAGTTTGTTTTTCTGTTTATTTTCTGTTTATGTAACGTTGTCCCTATAATGCCAAATGGTACAAGGTCACTGAGATTTCTGGATACACAAATTAGCATCACTGATAAATTCAAAGTTGGGCATGATTTAACACTTGAAGGGTTTTAAAACAGACACAGAATAGCGGCATACATCATAAACCTTGAAGGTTAGGTCCTCCAGGCAGAAAATATAATTTTTTTCTCCCACCTACACATCTTTCTGAAATCCAAAATATAGACCTAGTTTCCGTCTGTCTGTCATGAAAAAAACTTTAACTTCAACTGATATCAAATACTGACTGAGCTGACACACACTGTCAATCAACCTACTGTATCAAGAGCTCTGTCAGTCAGAGTTGAGAAGTTTTTATTTGCTATTTCAGAGCTAAACTATTGAACATGTCTTGGATTTTCCGTGATTGAAGCTTCAAAATGAAGTTTAGAGTGCATGCACTCTAGTCGCCTCTTATTCTGTGATTGTTGCCCCAAGTCAGAATAATACTCATCTAGTTGAGAGTTACTCTTCTTTAATAGCTGCTGAGCTCTGTGGCAGTCGAGGTGAAACTCTCTGCAGGCTTCAAGTTCAATAATCTGAACCTATGAGGGGAACTGGGGATGGTTAACTGGGGTGGACGTTTGTTGCAAAACATTGTTTTTTTCTCTAGTAATGTAGTATACAGAGCTGCCACTACCTCCGAATTGCACTTAAGACAGTGTAACTGGGCTTTGGCTTTGTGGTTTCTCTTCCTACTAATGGACTGTCCTCAGCCAGGGGTGCCATCCATCACATGCACTACCTGAAGTCTGGAGCCTCTATAAAGATTAGGACTGTTAAGAGAAGATGGATGGCCCTTGTCTCCGCCAAGCATCATCCCCAAATGCCTAAATTAAATCTAGAAATCCTCATAGGGAGTTTAGATTAGCCTAGTAATAGCCGATATGAGTCAGGGCTAACCTCGCCCCCGCTATCATTACAGTGTCATATCTTGAAATATTTATGAGAATTGTGAACATTTCCTTAAAGAGCCATTTTAACGTTAGTTGAAGAGGACTTAAGAGGTGGGAAAAAAATTCACCTTGGTTTAATTCCCAGTGGGATCTTTGTGGTGTAAGACATATTCTCAATAGGCAGAGGAAAGCGGAGAGAGTGGACAAGCTGACTGGCTCATTCCTCACTCCCTCCCTCCCCTCCCTCCTGTCTTTCTTTTTTTGCCTCTGGGAATTAGTCAAAGAGAGAAACAATCGTTAAAGAAGTCCATATTAGATTGACCTTTGTTTCTCAGCTTACACCTCTTTTGGTCTTTTAAAAGGTTTGTTGGTTCTGTGGCCTTTTAAAGCCAGTGGTTATGGATTTGTTTCCTCTCATTGAGATGGTTGACTGAGGTGACATGTTTTAATTCGCCGTTGGAAGCCCTTTAAAAAGCAAGCAAACCCGGTTTATTAGACACAAAGCTTCCTCCGCTTTGCAGCAGTATTTCAGAGAGGAGGTGAGTACATGATTGTGGTGTCACCTGTTGACATTGGTGTGATTTTTTACAACCACTAGGGCGGATACTGCGAATGAACACATGAATGAATAAGGCAGTTACTTTCGGGATACATGAGGTGCTTTACATTGGAGCTGTTATTAAGTCTTTTGGGGCAAATCATTTAAATCATCAGCTCATGCAGATGACAGATGATATTGAGTATTCATACACAAACATATTACTATGCTCTTAAATTGAGTTATGTAATGGTTAAAATTTTAGATGAGAAGTATATTTTTCCCCACTTTTTTCCAATTAATAGGCTATTGGCACTTCTTTAAGGTAACATATTTGACCTTGACAGACAGGTAGACTCTCATAATTTTTAATGCAGAGGCCTCATGTTTAAATCAATATTCAAGATGTGCAGCTTTCCAAGGTCTTCCAGGTTCCTTGAAAGTAGCTTAACGACGATCGAAATAAACTACAAAATGGAAGCAACTGGAAATAATCAGTGAATGAAAACAGTAGAGCTGCAACTAATGATTATTTGCTTCATCAATTAATCTGACAATTATTTTATCAATGGATCGATTAGTAACACACACACACACACACACACACACCTGATTGACATAATGTATTCCCTAGCCCCTTACCTTAACATTTACCATCACAACTACACGGCTAACCTCAATGACAAGGATCTGGTTGCCATCCCCCATTCCAGTCTCCGGTCTTTTGGGACAGAACGTTCTCTGTTGCTGCCCTGACAGCTGGAACAAACTCCCACTTGAGAGCCGCACCGCAACTTCTTTGGGGATGTTCAAAAAGCATGTCAAACCACACCTCTTCGCTGATGCCTTTAGGTCCTAAACACAACCCCCATATAAATTTAAGTAACCTGAACCCTAAACCCAAGTCTTAACCCTCAAAGAGCAGTCTCTACCCATGGGGACCTAAAATTTAGTCCCCTGGTGACACGGGTCCCCATGGGTTAGTGTGCAAGTCCCCACTGGGATATAAAACACACACACACACACACACACACACACACACACACACACACACACACACACTAACAAACAAACAGTATATCAGAGCAGCATAGTGGTATTTTTGTAGTTAGGGAGTTAGCGGCTGAGGAAATGTAGTCTATACTGGACATATCAAGACAGCAAGAAAACATGGAGGACATTTTGAATTTCAAATAAGAACAAAGATCAGCAAATGCACCACAAAGAAGTGGGATAAAATCATAAAAAGGGGAAGATTTTTTCATAACATAATCAAATATCAAATATCACCTGAATATCACATAATCACCTGAAGCCTCAAACACAATCTGGTAGTTGAGGAAATGAGCAGTCAATACTTATTGTGACTTAATTTCAGCACAGTCACAGTGCTGAACTGTGCTGAGTGTGACCAGTGTAATGAACTGCCACCAATCTTTCCTCCACAGTTTCTACTCAAATAGTCAAATCTAGCATCAAGAATCTCAAGCTGCTGCTGCAGCAGCAGCAGTCTGTTGTAAGTCTCTCCTCCCCTTATGTCAATGCATCATGAAAGGTTTTTGTATTTCCCCCCGCTAGCATTCTAAAGACCCATGTGTATCATGTCTGAGTGCTGCAAGGATGGGAAAGAGCAGTTTTCTCATTTCCTCTGACTGTTTTGGAAGTGAATCACATTAGCACAGTGACAGGAAGTATGCCTAGACCATAAAACATCCCGCTTTGCCTCTGTCCAAATGAGAGATGTGTCTGCTCAACACTGCAGGTGCTTGCAGGAGCTGAATGATGCAATGAGAATATTAAAAAATTACTCTCTCTGGCATTTCTCTTTAGGCCACCCTCATCGGTGCAACTCACTCTCACATTTACCAGCTTATCAGATTTAAAACCATCATCACTGCACCGGGCACTGGCTGTTTTATGGTGGTTGGACTATCAGGCTGTTGTGCATCACAACAGCCTGATAGTCTGTTTGGGATAGGAGACACCGTTGAGCACGGCTGGCAGACCTGGGCAGTACCAGTTGTGGGTAACAGGCCAAGATGTGTCAGGGGAGCAGATTGTTATTATCTGCGATGAAAATCCATGCTATCCTGACGGCTACAATTAGTGTCAGCTGGGGTATTGAGTCTTTAAAAAGGACTCCTGGCCTTTTGGCTCCCAGCCTGTCTGGCTATAGATGTCTCTAATGAGTCATTAGCCGCATGGCCTCTCCTCTCATGAGTCCACCCCATAATGGCACACCTTTCATCTATTTTACAGAGAGGATGTCGTTGGTCATTAGTACAGCTCTGAAGTCCTATTACCTTTATGTCAATGATGAATGAATAGAATGCGACTGCCAAGAACAATATCTCTTCGTATCCTGTGGTCAGCCATGACTCTTTTTTAATTCAATTTCTCCTCCACCATTAAGTGTAATTGATAATTGATGTGGTCTAACTTCATTGTCAGAAGATGTTGAATTTTTTAACTAGAACCACAGGGCGGCTTGTCATTGCTGTGCATTTTGCTGTCATTTACTGTCACAGATGATGACTTGACACTGATGTGATCCATGGGGAGCTGCAGCTCTTGGGAAGAAACCTTCTAAAATAATGAAGCTGCTCTAGTGGTTTAAAATGCTGCACAATGCCCAAACACAGTGCCATCTTGCCTGTGCCACTCAGTATTGCCTCCATGCCTTTGTATATTATGCAGCTTTGGATTGTTATTTTCTCTTCATGTCTTTGTTTTTGACACAGGAGCAAATTGTAAGTGTGTGCTGCAGATTGGCAACCCTAGGCGAGCTCAAAGTCTTCAGTTCAAAACTGAGGGCACTATCGACAGGGTTCAGAGGCTTGTTTTGCATAACACTGCCTGAGGAAAAATCCAAACAAGTGCTTTTTTTTAAAAACTTCAATTGAATGCAGCTCCTCAGCAGAGTGTCAGTTTATCCAGACACCAGATCTGCTCACGCTAACATATTGTATTAATTAAATAATGTAAATGTATTTTTAAATACAGAGTAAACATAACAAAAAAATGAGGTGTCACAACTGCATTAATTTGTCAAGAACAAGGTGGTTTGTTTAATTCTTTATTCTATTTTTGAGACAAATGAAAACTAGAAAACTCGGAGTCCTCAATTATGAAGACCTTGACTATACCATTTTAACTAACGTCCTAAAATTAAATTTACTATTAGGTTGGTGATATGGATAAAATAGTCTAATACCCTATATCATTTTAAACAGATTTTGAATTGAAAGCACATGAACCACATTGAGAGATTAAATGCTCAGGGAACCTTTGCAGTTGTTTTGAGTTAATTAGCTCATTATAGCTCTTCTCAGGCCAAGATTATAAATTAAAATTCTTTATTTTAAAATTGTAATATATTTTAAGATACTGGAGTTTTGATTTCCAAGAGCTGTAAGCAGCATTCATTATGAAAAAAAGATGGAAAAAAGGCTTGAACTATTTCACTTTATCTGCATCTGCAATATATGAAAGTTTCACTTTTTGAATTAAATTATTATTATTACTTTTCCACAATATTTTATTTTTTTTTGATACAGATATATTATGCATTGATAAACTAAACATATCTTTTTTAGGGAAGTTAATATCACTGAAAAATTATACATACTAAAAGTAAAAATATTCACTAAGTCAAAATTGTCTGACTGTGCTTCTCATCATTTTGACTCACAAAGGCATGAATGTGACTCATCTACCATGAGGTTTTTTATGTTAATTGTGCCATGTTTTTTTTTCTTCTACCAGATATTGGCTTCTACTGTTTTGGTGTGGACCAGTAAAAACATTCAAATAAAGATTGTTCATCAGATTGATGCAAATAATCATATTAAAAACATCCAATAGTAACATAAAGCAGTTCTGCTCATTGACACTACACGACCAGATATACAATATTACAGTAAAAGACACCTTGATATAAATGGTATGGTAGAATCTCTTGTGGTAGACTCATGTATACTGTCTGGTGGTATTATTACAGTATGTGACCCAACCTTATTAACTATCATCAGTGTATTATCATCAGTATATCATATTTGTAATATGCTGCAGATAACAGCTCTCTATCTGGACTTGTATAACTTTGTTAAAGTTGTGACCTTGGTTGGTAGCTCAGCTTCCTGTTGCAGATTCATGGTTCAGAGCTTGTTGTAAAGCTGAAAACAATCTTTGCACTTAACACTGCTCAAGGCTGGAAAATTAGAATCTGTCCTTCTTTTTGATTGTTTCATCAAGGCTACAGAAAAACAGCAACAGAGCTGCTCTGTGAAGTGTTGACAACGGTAAAACTAGGGAGGAGGACGCTGGAATGAACACTGAAGTACAGATTTTACTTACTGCTAAATGTACGGAAAGGCTTTCTAGCAGAAATCATTGGATAGATATCTCATTATTTCTGGGATAAATATTCTAATATGAAAGGTCTTGTCTGGAGATTGTCTGTGTCTTTACAGAGTCCACAGAAATCCTATGCCTAATGCTAGTTCTATTGAATGGGAAGTTGTTGGCTTCCGCAGAGGGAGACCCACTGAGGTGGACAATCATGAACTCCTCCTAACCATTGACCCACCAATGCATTTTGACTGGTTATCAGTAGTAGTCTAGACTGTGTGCTTTGGCCTAATGTCTCCCAGGCTTTGTGAAGACCAGTCTGTCTGTGTGAGTCGAACTTTGTTCTGCTCTTCCAATTTAGAAAAAGACAAACCAGCATCTCTGAAGCACCTGGGGTCCATAGTCCAATAGAATGAAGGGTGGAGGTCTTTTCAATGATGAACCCAGATCAGCCAACTGAGTAATGGGCTAACTTGACCCTGCTCTCGCTCATGCTTCATATATAACAGCAATGCTCATATTTCATCCAGAGAGTTTGTAACCTATTGTATATCTTTCTTTTAATACTGTGTGTTGATGAACATTTTCTTCACCTTTTAATTCTGTATTTTTTCACTTTGGAAACCACTGTGACTTTTTGATGCTCAGAATGTTTTATCTTTATCATATAAATCATATTTGTCATATTTCTACTTTAAATTAAATAAAAGTGAAAAAAGCCTATGT
The DNA here is from genome assembly GCA_029875015.1 of Lepomis gibbosus. Taxonomy (NCBI): domain Eukaryota; kingdom Metazoa; phylum Chordata; class Actinopteri; order Centrarchiformes; family Centrarchidae; genus Lepomis; species Lepomis gibbosus. The sequence goes on along the minus strand of JAPMOB010207295.1, from coordinate 3,541 downwards.
ATAATATGACTTAGGTTAAATCATATAAAATGTTAATTTAAATAACATGCACACATTATTGTCTGTTATAATTATTTATAAAGTGTATATATATATTACTTGCTGAATTCGGGGAGTTAAAGTAAAATGTTTATTGCTGCAGATGGTAAAATCCTGTTTCACATTCATTGTTGTCTCTTAAGCATACAAACCGCTTGTACTTTTTTAGTTTATTCTTCCCCTACTACAGTATGTCAACAGCAGGTACTTTACTGATCAAGACCGCATTCAGTGAAGTCCTCCATGTACGGCATGCATCTGCATTTATTGTTTCTCAGTAGTGGTGCATCATCCTTCCTTCTACTGTTCATTAGCTTGTTTGTGTGCCTGCTTGGCTTGGTGCAGTGGCTGTTAGGATCCTGGACTTAAATGGGTACAAATAAGCAGAGAAATGGATAAGAGAGTGTGAAGAATGAAGCTGTGTGATGTAACATCCGGCACTGGAAGACACCCTTGTCTTTTGATCAAGCTGAGTGAAAAACACTTCACACATGGCTGTGGACTGAATGCAGGGCTCAATCCCTCCAAGGCTAAAGCACAGAATCTCCATGACCTGCCTTTTTCATTTTCATCCTTCTCCTTGGACTTGGTACATTAGTTCCTGCTCTGTGAATATTCAGTTAAAAAGGATAGCAGATCCACAGTCTTTACCATCATAATTTTTCTTCTTTTTGTTATGTTTTTACACTCTTCTTGATAAACTCCAATTGTTCTCTGAGAAACACACATGTGCATCAACCTCTGCCTGTATTTAGACACTTTAGAAAATGCTGAGCACCAGAATATATGGGATAATCTCCCCTCTCTCCATTTCAATTGAAGCAAGAGAGGGTTAAAACTCTGTGGCAGTACACTGTGCAGAGGAGAGATTGGCTAATCTGTGAAAGCGAGTCCGCAGCTCACAAGAATATTATGCTCACTGATTTAATGTCCTCTCTGTCTTTTTCTCCTAGGTAAGCACTTTCTCGCTGCTGTGTCGGGGATGGGGGTTGGGTCACTTGTCGTGGTGGCTGCCTACGAGGGCTGGGATGACTGATTGAGGTGATGTACTGCAGTGTGTCCATTCACAACAGAATAGCTGGTAGCGCTGATTCCTCAACACATTGACAAGCGAGGACTCAGGGCCCAGGAAATGTAAAGCTCTGAGGGGAGCTACACTGCTCACACCCAGCAGTTTATCCAGTTAGGTTTCTTAAAAGAGAAATTCCAGTATCATACCTACCTGGGTTTTATTTTCTCTGTCTTGGTAATTATTCACATTGTTAATACTAATTCACCAAGGTAATTGTTGAGATGTGACACTAAAAAGCAGTCTAACAGGGCAAGGTACATGAGCCATCAACTAATCAGACAGGTTTTAAACAAAACCTGAAGAGAAAATGTAATAATTATAGTATATTAAGTTGTTATTACCTCAATTATTTTTTATTTAAATTATTATTTGGTTAAAAAAAGCCAGATATTTCCCTCAGGAGTTGGTGGGGACCAAAAGCAACACTAAAAGGAGAGTGGATATTGGACTTATTTATCAGGTGGACACAAGCACAATTCCCAATGAATGCTAATGTTGCGCTGAATCTGCTAGATGTGTAAATATGCAAGTGTTTGCTAAAACATTCGCCATGTCAACTTTGATGTCAGTGTTGTGTTTACAGATTTAAGGTTCACAGACCGACTTCCTGGTTTAACTTGATTATCGTAGTTATGTACACACATTTTTTAGTGCAATGAGGGATAAGCATTTTCGTTGCGTCGTACCTCATCAGTTATTATTGTTTCACCTTCATCAGTTTTACCTCCAAATAAGTTTTTCCTCCAAATAAGTGGTTTAAATAAGCTGGATAAACTGTTTACAACCTGTCTCATCGTCAGACTGCTCGTTTCTCGCCCCTCTTAGCTTTTCGCTAATGCTCTGTTGACTTTTAAAAAATGTTTAAATAAAAATTGCTGCTCAAAGAAGGGAATTGGGCCTAAACAGCAGTTGATATTCCAGTTACCCTGCAGAATTGACACTGAGATGGAACTACTTCCACATCAGTGCAGCAGTCAGGTTGTGGTGTGGTCTGCTGAGCCTCCATTATGCATGAGGGCTGACCACCCTTCACCAGCTGTCACAGAGCTGACCACTGAATCCCATCTGGACCCTGGGGGATGTCACCGTGGTCCATCAGGGAAGCTGTAAGATGAGTCCACTGACACGGTAACTCCCACCCCGGATCCCACTTACTGCAGCCCTGTCTCTCCCCTCGGTCAATAGCCTCCCCCTCCCACTCCCTCTGAGGCTGGGTATCTTTTGTTCCTAGGTTCAAAGGTTGGGTTGCTGCTCTGATGTAGTAGCTCGAAAGCCATTTTTATCTTTGCAGGCTCTGGTTGTTTCTCACTTCAGTTGATGGCTTCAGGTTGAAGCTTTTAACATTTTCTTATGGAAACAATAGACTTAAGAAAAGGTTTGCATCATATTGAATCAAAACATCTAAAACATTTACACAAATCAATATAATAAAATGTGTCAAACAGAACATCTAAATGCAGAACATCTTAAAAATAAATGACAAAATAGTATGATAGATTTTTTGTTAGGGTTAGGATGAGGGTTTCTTTAAAGAATTTACAGAAGTTGCGTGTTTGCTGGCTTTCCATGTTACTTTATTGCTGTAGTGTTTGATGACCTAAGGTAGGGTTTGATGACCGTTCACAGGTAGTAAAATCCTCTCTAGACAGGAAACCAATTCAAACATGCTAATGTAGGGATGATGAGTGCTGTTGGGTATTTTGTCCAAGATGAACCCTTCTCACAGTTTTGGGTAAAAACAAAGTAGGAATCCATTTATTTGCATCTGACAGAACAAGATGTGCTCTGACTTTTGCAATATTTTACAGGTGGAAAAATGCAGTCTTACTGACATATTCAGTGTGCTTACTAAAGGTTGGGTTATGCTCAGCAGAACAAGTTCATAGATGTGTTGTCTAACCATGTAGGAAGTCAAAAGTGTTCCAAATGGCTATATGTGATGATATTTAAATTCGGGAATAACAGCACATATTATTGGACAGTCACCACAAGGGAGGCAGCAGATTTTGGAAAGTGTGAGGGGAGGGCTTCCCCAGAACTTTACTTAAAACTTTGTTTGTTAGTCTGATAAATTCTTTAAATGTTTATTTAATGCTAGCGATATGACCAATTATAAGTGTCGTGGAAATTTAGATTCCTGGTGAGAGGTTAGGCAAATAATTGAGTTACAACCAACCGTTGTCTTTGAAGAATTTAACAAAAGAGAATAAACAGAGAAGTACTACAACAAAATCAGCTGGACCAGAGGTTCTATCTCCTAAGACAGTCACTAACGTCTGGCCAAGAACAAAGGGGTGCATAGTCATTTACACAGTCTGGGTATCTATGCTTTGGGGAACAAAAAGATCCCCTGCCTGCTCTGCCTGGTCCCAGACAAAACAGGAGAGGAACAGAAAACAACTCCACATCCTTGACTTAAACCCTACACAC
>JAPMOB010207293.1:0-32343 GCA_029875015.1 Lepomis gibbosus | reverse complement strand
TGGTTGGGGTGGTGGGACTGCTCGCGGTGGGCGCCGGAAAATTTCCCTTATTTTCAAATCCAAAACTTGACAGGTATGATGATGTGTTCCATTTACCTCGGAAGTCGGAGCTGGGAATGATGTCACACCCGGGCGTTCCAGTTAACAAGTCGGAAAACTTCGCTAGACCAGCTGTTTTTTTTACAACTAGCCAGGTTAGCTATTGATACGCCGGTTGATAAAAAAACGCATTGTGCGGTAGGCCTACTCCCACTAAACACTGTAATGACGCGTTCGAGACTGGTCGGAACTTGGACATTTCCCAGTTGAAACTTCCGACTTCAGACATCAAACCGTTCCAGGTGCATGGTGGTCAGTCTATGATGGTGGTGCATGACGCCGAAAGTGAACGAAAATCATGGCTGACCGTGACAACAGTGTACACACAGTTGCACCCTTAGCAGTGTTTTAGGTGTTAATTTAAAGGAAGGCAGTTTAACTGCTTAAACCTCTATGCAGAAAAGATGACTTTATGAGATTCTTTACTGTAACCAGTTACCTAATGTGCAAAACATATTTCTACATCAATATACATGGAGAACAGGATTTACTATATGATCTTATGTACTATTTTAATTCAAGTAGGCTACATGAAAATATACGTTTTGTTGCCTTTTAGTTTATGGTTTACCATTTACAAAGTGTGCTTCCATGGGCGCCGACATTGTTTTGTGACATCATTCAGCTGCACTCCTGAAGTTGGGGTTCTCCGAGTTCACAAGCAGGAAATCCGACTTCACGTGGCGTTCCAGGAAATTTCCCAGTTGCCTGGAACGCAGCATAACAACACATACACACCGCTATTGGACAGCAGTTTGTGTGCGAAAATTTATAAGAGTGACAAGTAGCCTACACAGAAGTGCTAATAAACAATATAAACTACAGCTTTCACTAACTGTCGACAGCCATTTGGATCACGAAGTCGGGGTAGTACGGTTGTCCCGACTTTCCGAGTCGAAAATCCGACTTCAGGGGGTGTTCCAGTTGAAAGTTCCAACTGGAAACTCGGAAATTCCGACTTCCCCTGTCAAATGAACGCACCATCATTAGCTTATATTTTTATTTTTATTTTTTAAAAATTCGCCTGCGTCATTATGGCGTCATCGCCTACTACTTTCTGTGCAATAGGCTGTTTATTTTCTGCATGATATTAAGGTAATAAACCTAGTGGGACAATTATTAGCACTAAAGTTGATCCTATCTATCCTATCTTTGTTATTGTAAGAAGAGAAACAATAATTTGTTTATTAAAGTACCTTTTATTGAATGGTTCCAATTATTAACAACAAATCTTTGATTATACACAAAATAAAATAAAATAAAGCTTAACACAAAACTCAACTAAATAAACATAACACATTTCAAGACTAGAAAAGAACATGTGAGGAATACAAAAACTAACCAGTGTGATACTATAGGCCCCAGACAAAATACAGAGGGTAGAACTAACCTCTAATTAGTGTGACTAACAAAACTAAAACCTAGTCCTAATCACAGATACCTCAGGCTTACTTGGTCCTTCTACCAAACTGAGCTCACTTAAACGAAAATGACTTGATTTATCTCCAGCAAAAGAGTCTGAATCTCTTAGGTTAAAGGTGCACCAGATGCTGAGCACATGGACCAATCTGAGGTGTAGGTAAAGCTGAGGCGAAAGGGAACCTATAGTACACTGAACTGACTACTGGAGATAAATGGAACCTGAAATGTGTGTTCAAACACAGTAGTCTACTTGCGCAAAGGATAGTACATATATTTTTTTTCATAGTGTGACGACCCTGGGGTTGTCTGTTGTGTTGTACTGGTTTGTTGTTTGAGTTCCAGGCTGTCTATGGGCGGAGCTAAGGCCAGGGTCGTCAGGAGATGTGGCTCACCTGTTTATCCTGGCTGAGATGTATTTAAGATGGCTGTCAATTCTGCCCAGCTTTTTCTCTTTGGATTCCCACAGCATCATGCACCACCCCTGGGACACACCAGCTCTTCAGTTGTGATTTATTATGTAGCTTATCTTTTTGCACTCACTACATTTCACACTCACCTATACACTCATGACACTCCTGATAATACTGATTCTCACATTTACCTTGAAGCTGATAGCTGATTTAACAGCTTCAGCAGTTCATAACGAGATGATCATTTGAATCAGCTCTGTGGGAGCAGGGAGAGATCTAAAACATGCAGGACTAGTGTGCCTCCAGGAGAGGGTTGGGAAACACTGAGCTAGAGGCAGAGAGAGAGTGAAACATTGAGCCAGTTACCACAGGGGATGATTAGATGGTGAAAGCCACGTTGGGAATTTTGCCATGACACCGGGGAACCCCCTACAAGTGTCATGGGATCTTTAATGAGTACAATGATTCAGGACCTCTGTTTAACGTCTCATCTGAAGGATGGCAGCTTCTACAGCACAGGGTCCCCATCACTGCAGTGGGGCATTGTGATGTTATGATCATGAACAGAGGTAAGACTGCCGCCTACTGGCATTCCAACACCTCTTCCAGCAGCAACTTAGTTTTCCCAGGAGGCCTCCCAATCATGTACTGGCTAAGCCCAAACCTGCTTAGCTTCAGTCTTTCAGCAGTAGCAGGGTTTACATTGGTATGGCTGCCTGGCATATAGAGGGTCTGACACAGGGCAAGCAACTAGTAATGTTGTGTTCAGACTGAAAGTAGCGCTAAGTCAAAGACTCAAGGGCCTGCAATGATGCTCCACTCCGGCAAGTATTAATCAATGATGTATCATTGACACCTGTGTTTGATAAATCAAAATGTCTGCTGGTAGAAACAACCTTTCGCTGCCTAGTTTTTCAAGTTTCAAGTTGACTGAGCTACAAGGTCTCCATGCATATCTCCACACCATACTACAAATCAACATCTTTTTTTGCAGATGTCACTTGACAATCTAGAGCCACATATACATCCAGTTTGGGGGGACTCACAAGTGACAGATTTTATAAATTGAATGGTCAAAAACAAAGCAAGAGGGCAGAGATGTCCTGACTCTGATTCTTTGTTCAAACTCCAAAATTTCTATACTACCTCCCCCATAATGCAACTCAACCAATTGCATTTTTTCTAGACCCCGCCTAGTAAATGCCCACATCTTTCAAATTTCTCTACATTACTATACTACATTGCATTTCATTACTAGGTATCACACAAACACCTTAGGACTGCATGGTAGAAAGGCCGTGGCTGTTTTTGAGACTCTTCCCAGTGTCTAGTCTGTTCCATCAGGCTGGTTATCATGTTTGTTGCCTCAAGCGTGAGAGTTTGGATTGGATACTGTCTGCAGACCACCATTGCCCCCCAGTTAATTTACAGCCTCCAAGCTTGTCTATTAGATTCATTTTGGACCCCTGTTGTCATTGGAGGAGTCTCCAATACCTAGAAGATTGGGATTGTCTATTAGAGCATTCCTGTGTCTCAGGTTGTGAGATTCTGGATCTAGCCCTGATTGAAGACTTCCACTATCTGCCTGGAGAGACACCAGGAGCCATCCCAAGACACAGGTTAAACTTGTTTTTGCATATTTTTCATTACAAGACAAAGAAGATCTGTTGATCAGGTATTGCATTACACTTTATTGTTGTAGTCATCATTTGTTGCACTCTCTGCAAGGAGTTACAGCTTGAAGGTAATACAGACTGAAGGTACAAGCTACACCATAGTACATGCATGATGCTGTCACACTTTGAGGTTTCTTCTGTGGACTTCCCACACCTCCCCTCAACACACTGTACTGGGTAGTTTCCCTCTCAGAGACACAGATGTACAGCAGTCCCACTGTCAAGATACCATTGAGGCAACACAGAGCCGATCTACAAACAAACCATCAGAAACAAGGTATGTACAGTTACAGTAGATGACTGTTCAACATGAGTGTGATCATAAAAGGCAACTCTTAAGGCAGAAATATCTTAAGGAGGAAGACAAGGAATGTGATGAAGAATCAAATGGACATCCAGGCCACAAGTCAGGTATTTCTCCCTGCCAGTGAGACTCTGAAGGATGGAGGGAAATCATAAAGGCATTATATTAAGACTTACAGTATGTGTTGAACAGCAAGACAGTATGTTGTTTTTTTGCTGCCTGTCCAGTGAACTGGGTTTCATAAACTGTACATCTGTACAAAAACATTAACATGAGGTGTTTTATTATGACTAATCTTTACACAATACAAAGGCAAGTCAGGTACTTAATGTAAAGAAAAGCAAAGGAGGTTAACATATACTACATATTTATAAATGCAAAGGAATATTTAAAAATGCAAAGATATGCAGATATTTCCTGTAAATTATTAAAAGGCAGTTCTGCATCACATTATACTGCAGGTAATGATGTTTCTATTTAAGTAAACTGTAGTTGCAAATGAACATACACTATGAATGTATGGTTAAGAAATGTGCTTTAAAGGCCTTAAAAATTATGTTCTTAATCTGCTTCTTACTGTGCGAGGTGGTCCAACATAAGCAAAACATTTTCTGTAGGTTACAATAGTTTTGGTTGTCTTCCATGAAAAGTGTCGGCCTTTTCTGTTTCCCCATCTGCTCTTCTCACTAGTTTGAGGGCAAGGCTCAGTTGGAAACAGGCAGATATCATGTACTTCCCTGGAGAAATCAGTATTTTGCTTTGCTTCAATTAGCAATTGTGGGGGTGTTTGCTAATAGGGTTACTTTACAGAACATGCAGATTAGTTTACTCATTATGAGTACTACTGAGCCTGTGAAAACAATAATGAAAACTCTTGTGTAGTGTCTTCTGTGGCTCAGAAGGAAAATTATTTTTTTCATCATTTTTATATTAGATTATATTGGATCGATTGATGATCAAATTCATGGTCTGACAATACCTGTGTTACCAACTCAGGCCGTGGGTATTTACCAGTTAGGAACAGTTTAAAAAAGATGCTTAGGTGTTGCATCATGGTAAATAAAGGCTCTAGCTGACCCATCTCAGCCTCTTAAGCTTAAGTTTTGAACTTTTCTTAATCTGTCTCTTACAAGTTTCCTTTCATTATGGAAGTGCAATTCTAAAATTGCTTGACTGTCACATCACTGTCGATCAAATCATATCAAATCATGCCCACACAGTCCTGATGAAGCAGGACTGCTTTTGTGCTTGTTTAATGCATACTGAATGTTATAGTGAGATTAATATCAGGTTTTTATGGGCTTTAAAAAACAGGGTTTGGCCAAGTTTGTTACATAATAATGTCGCAAGATCAGAGGAATTTATTTTTTCTTTGGGTGACATGCAGATCAGATGTTATTATTTGGCACTAAATCTGCATAATGATGCAGATGATTTCTAAATGTGATGCAAAAACCGCTGCCTGTATGCTTAGTAAAGTTGAACGTGTGGCAAGTCTCATCATCAGCAAAAATTAAACTGCTAATTAAAAACAGAGCGTGACTTTTCATCGAACAATCATTTACTGTACACACAATTTAAAAAAAAACTAAATTAAAAACCATAAAAAATGTACAGTTCAATATTCCATATTTTCTTGAGGTTGACACTCTCAGTTTACAACATGATCTCTCTGCAGGCCCTCTGTCCTCTGCAGTGCCTGTGCCTGAGGAAGTCAAACAAACATTGATCCTTCTTGTGCTTATTGATTTTAATGTGAGTTGGGTTGGACCATGCTGCTGTGCCATCAGAGGGGAGGAAAGTCATTCCACTTTGAGCCATTTGTCATCACAACAGTTCTTGTCTCTTTACTCAAACACTGTGGCCAGAGATTAAAGGATCATCCACGATATGGAAAGTAAAAAAAAGTTTGGCAGATCTATAGTATGCTGCTGTCTGAAAGGAGCTGTACACAATGATCAAGACAGCTTTGTCAGACTGAAGTATACATGTACAGTAGGATCACATCCAGTACTGAGTCTTTATAATTGTGCCATTGGAGCAGGAAGCAGCCCGAGTGATATTTAGATCTCTTTGATTGTTCGTTCAGAGGGTCGGTACTCCTCCCTTCCTTTAGGGGAGGACAGGTAGAAGGACTGGGTCTTGCGTTTTAGGCGAGCTCTCTTGGTGGCCAGTGACAGGCTGTGCTTGCTGGAGGCAATAATGTCAGTGATGAACTTCTTGCAGTCTACACACACCTCCATGGTGGCCCAGTCTTCCGTCAGCTCCGGGGGTAGCTCCAGCTCTTCGTGGGACTTTAAGGAGCCATGCTTTGAAAGCCTACATTGAACAGAAACAGGAGGACAGCTTGGCATGAATTAGCATGAAATTTACTTTGACTAATTGTTCAAATTATCCAAGGTACATTGTCAAGGGCAGTCCAGTCAGTGGGTGGTCATAAATAAGAGTCACTTCACCCTAACTACATATTACATAATACATAGGGGGGGGAAGTATTTTCCTACTAACCTGAAGTGGTATCTAGTCATGTGAATTGTTTTATGTTTTGGTTTAATTTACTTCTTGTAAGCACTTTTAATAGTTTTAAGAGTAACAAGGAGACTGTTTCTGGAGAGAGATGCCTCTGTGGAATTCACCACCAATGGGGTGGAGGTATCAATCTCAGAGAGGGAAATCTCAAAAGCTGTGTAGATAAAACTTTTTTGATAATTTGGAAGAATCAACCCTTTAACTGAATTGGCCGATGAAGATTGTGTCCAACTAAAATCATTCCAACATTTAGAGAAATCACATGAAAGCCCAAATATACCTCACTCCCCTATGGACACAAACGAATACAGAAATGTGCCAAATATAATACCAAATATCCAAGATGAAACCCGTTGTCTTATTTCTTCAGTCTGTCTGTCGGCACTTGTGTCCAACTAAAATATGGTCTCAACTAAAATATAAACTTTTGTTGGACGGTTTGCCATTAAATTTGCAACAAAGTTTTATGGTGAGTTATCGTGCATATACAGTATGACAGCATGATAAACAGTAAATATTATGTCTTAACCTGCTAACTTATTACAAGCATGCATAACATTACAAGCATGCATTTAGCATTGGAGCTAATTTGCATAATTAATTGCATAGTTGTGTTATGTGTATAACATTTCTTATAATTTGGTGATACAATAAATTAATAAATTAAGACTTTATTCTTATCTTTTACTTACTCCATCCACAGTACGTTTCAGCCACTAGATGTCACAGGACTGTGCACTACAGTCCAAAGATACACAGCAGCAGCTACTATGACTGAAGGCTTTTTTGTCTTTTGTTTTAGTATTTTCTGCATTTTGTGATTATGAGCAAATGTGTTTTCAGAGGTCATTTCTTATAGTGTATGTGCTTTCACTCTTAGACAATATGTGTTTTCATCTTAGAGGGCACTGTACCAATATCATACAAACTCTCTACAGGAGAGCCTTTATTATATCAAGCCATATCATGAACTCTTGTCAGACTGAGTATTTGTGTTCATAGCTCTTACTTGGACATGGTCTTCTGAATGCCGTGGCGCTGCAGGCTGCTGGAGGATTTCTCAGATTTAGCAGCAGCTGCTTCTCCTGGTGCTTTTCCAGCTCCTTTAGATGCTCCTGTTGTTGCTCCTTTCAAAGTTGGAAGCGCTGTGGCCCCTCCCACTGTTGACGGTCTCGGGTCTCCAGCCACAGAGAGTCCTTGTCCTACAGCAGTCATAGCACTTATCCTCTGCCTGGGGAGAGTGTTGGTCGAGCCAATGGAATATATGGGCAAGCTGGAATAAGGTTTAGACGGAAGCCGCATCTGTTAGAGAGGGAAGAAGGAGCATCAGTCTGTCAGATTTCAGATTTCTGTGCACTATTATGAATGTAAGGATTTAAAATCTTAGATAAACTACTTTGGTGAGCATCTTGAAACATCGCAATGATGCAAAACAGGAAATATAACATCAGCAATACAATTTGATTGCTATAATACTTAAAGTTCAATTTTTTGAATGGCACCACAGTCGTGTCAGCTGACTGATGAGAACAAATGGAAGCAGGATCTCATGCTGAACAGGCAACTGACTGGACTGTTTGACTTACTTTTTTGCAGCACTGTGAACAAACAGGCCTGCAAGGAGAAAGGAGAGAAAAAAAGGGTAAGTGATGAATGGAAACAGTCACATTTGCTTCTGAATTGATTTAAAATGCAAAAGATGAAGATAATCATGTGAGAGGTTTTACTTCTTGCAAAACTGGCAGAGGTACGACCAGGTGAAAAAGGAGAACCTTTTGGTTCGACAACAGAAGCAAAGCTGCAAAAAAAAGATGAAGATGAAGATGTTAGAATTAAAAGAAACAAATTCAAACATCATAACGTTTGACCAAAGGTAATCTGTTGGAACTTTTCAGTTGGAAAAGCTCTGCAAGTCAGGGAAAGATACAGGCCTACTCCTTCATAAAGGATGTTACAGCTGGTGTTTTGTACTGTACATGATACAAGTAACGTGTGTCATAAAATAAGAAGTTACCTTTCCCTTCTTCATAGCATTGTAGATGTCTTTGTACTGCTGGAACTTCTCCAGCTCTGCCTTTACCAGCACCTGTCTGATGTGCATCACCTCCTCCACCGTCAGAGACAGACACTCCACAGGGAAACAAAACTCCTCCTATAACACACACACACACACACACACATATATACATGCACAGACACACAACAGTGAGTGACCCTGGCAACGGCAGATCCAAAACACAGGACTCAGTGTTTATCATTCAGTCCACAAACAGCCATCTGTCTGCACTTCTGAGAGCAGCCTGTGTCGGCCCAGACTACATTTGGGTCCTTAAAAATGTTCTCGTTGTTCACTGAAGAAAAAGGCAGCTTCAGAGTGGGCTCATGATGCGTAAACAGCTGGCGAGATGGGAAGACATGACTCCAGCAGCAGTACAGGGACGCAGCGTTCCTCAAAAGCTGGGCAATGATTGCCTTGAAGCACTGTTCCAATGTGATTTGATTCTGCTCTCATTTCATATTTTCCGTAGTTATGTACAGCCCTGTACACTGATTTATTGTGTTAGAGAATCTTTTTTTTTTGAGTGAGTAAATATCCTGACACAAACGATGTCCAAACATTTTCATTTAATCTTATTAAAGAAAACTGTAACAAATTAGAGCAATAATTGTGTTGGTTTTGTTTCAGTTTCGGTTCACTGTGACACGTGGAAGCATTGCGCGGTGTATATGTTGGTATGACTGCATTGTGATTGACAGGAGGTAGGTAGGAACACTTCCAGAGAAAATTAGCAAGTGGTTTAATGTAATAAATAGATGTTTTGGGGTCAATGTTTTGGTACCAATTTGGTATAAATTTTTTGTTCATAATATTTCCTAAATTGGATTATGGAGATATACTATGCTCATGCTGTTATCATAACACTTAACCACTGGATGCCAAAGTGACTTATATGAAAAATATGCATGGTTTCATTTATAAGGCCTTAATGTCTTAGTTGCCAAGATAAAAGTGAAGAACTATGACACCAGATTACAGGATGGATTAGCTCTAAAAGTTTCCCATGCCAACTCTGAACTGTGATTTCCAGCACTACGCACCTTACTACTGCAATGAAATAAAAAAAAAAACTTTAATAGAGACCCCTGCCATCACTGCCATCGCGGAGGGTTTGACAATGAGCCAGGCTAAACGAGTGGAACATCCAGTCCTGGACCAGACTCCGGCACCTTCTCCTCTGACCTCTCCTGCTGAACCACCTGCCAACATTGGCTTTAGAGAAACCAACACACTTGCATTGTAGTCAGTTTGAATAATTTGTTGTTGTGAATTAATGCAACATAAAATGAAGACATCACACAGGGTGTGGAATCTCATTTTCAGAGAGTTATAGAAAATCAGATTTCAATACTTTTAGCTTTTATCTACGCACACACAAACAGCCAGAACTAAAATAAGATTAAAGAGCCAGAACAGCACTGGATTTTTGAGGCAGATACCAGTACAAGAGTTCTACAAGAAGGATAGTGATAAATATTATATATAGTATTCTGTATCATATACACTATTTTTTCTACATGCACACAAAATTTTGACATAGAGCCTTTAAATTATTTTTTTTAGAGAAATATGACATGTTTCCTGAACAGAACATTTTACAGTGTAAAATATAGCTTGTTAGTGCTCTGGACAAACTATGTAACAACAAAAGTGTTTCTAAATTATCTTAAAGGGGCAATATGTAGTTCAGCTGCCACTGGCGGTACGGTTTTAAGATTGCAACCAGGTATGAGGTCGTACACGTGCTCGGCTCAAACTCACTAGTGAGCATTATCTAAATACAAACATCCCACAATAAACACTGAAACAAACAGACATGTTCCGGTTCTGTTTCTACCAACAGCCCGTCTGATACAGCACAGCGAGCCAGCATATTGGCACAATGGTCCAGGGAAAAAAGTCAGTCTGACAGCGGCTATAGACAGACGGAGACAGCTTGACACAACTTGCTGGAAACTAAGGTAAACTCCCACTGCAATGTTACAGTAATATTTTTATCAGCTTGGCATTTCTGTACTGCCATTTCTGACTTACCTAATAGCCATCATACACGGTTGCAGTTAGTCCAGTTTGTTATTAGTCTAGCTGCTCTAATTAAACAGACACAAAATGTAACACATGAGCCCAGTCAAAATGGTTTGTGAAATAAAGCTTCTGCCGTATCCACATACTGACTTGAGTTTTACCTTCCCATTTATGAATTTCAAACAGGTTGAGGTGTGTCATGGTTTAACATTACTGCCAATACACACTCAGTGTGCTCAAGTGATATGGATGATTATTGGGAACTTGTTGAGTTCATGTTGGGTTGAAAAAGTATTAATGTAATCTTAATGGAATGTTTGTTTGTTTGTCATGGCATCTTGTTGAAGGCCTTTTTAGCAGTCACACATCATGAGTCACTGACTGCTGTAGAACAAGGTAATGCTGCTGCTGCTGCTGCTGCTGATCTCATGACTCCTGACAGCTACAGTATGCTGCATTATAACCAAACCAGAGGCAATGAAGGCAGGAAGTACCAGACAACTAAAAAACAGGGTTTCATCTTCAGAAATATGTGAAAAAAGGGTAATTTTGGTATTTTCGCATTTTTTGTGGTCTCATAGCTACGAAAATGTTTTGGGACGCTTAAGGACGATTCTCGCTCTGGAATCTTGGTGAGATGGCAAGATGTTGCAGGAAGACGGTGGTTGAAATGTGAGTCTACATACATGACAAAATCCTCCCTAAAACTTTCTGTAACTACTAGTGATTTCAACACAGGTTAAAAAATACCAATATTATCCGCAAAAAGTGGAGGACAAAATCAGACATTTTATTGCAAATGCGTCCCAACACTAGAGCAGACTTAAATGAATTTTAGCTGCAGCAACCTACTTGTGCTCGAGTGTTAAAATGTTATCCAAAGCATTGAACTGAATGATTTCAAAATAAAATTTTATTGCGCACAAGTTGTGTGATCACACCGCAGATAAAAAGCAGCCCTCAGTCTATAATGGCAGCAGCCTGCTCTATAGGTGAATGATCTCTAGAGAAGCAGGAAGCATTAGGAGAGGATGGGCAGCTATGGTTATTATCCCAAGACGGACTGAGGGAGACTGGCAAACCTTGTCCGACTCTCTTCCTCTGACGTAAATGCCCCTGCACAGAGCAAAAACTGCCTTCATCAACCCCAACACAAACGCCTCGATAGGGTGGGCGCTCCGCAAAGGGTGGAGAGTGGAGGGAGAAGGGCGGAGGAGGAGGAGGAGGAGGGGGATCCAGGGACGATATGAAGCTATCATCCCGACCTGAACGAGAGAAGGTGAAGGTGTGTGTGGGGCAGAGGCAGTGGTTTATGCGATAGAAGAAATCCAGGAAGACACATTTCACGCAAATAAAAGGATAAGAGATGACAGTGAGGGTTTTGTTTCAATCCCTTCTCAATTGGTTCTCTGTAACGATCTAAACGATTGCTTTCCATTCCCCATCTTTTTTTGTGTTCCTCCTTAAATTACTGGACAGGATAGATAGGAGAGAGCCCACAGTAATGTGCTCAAATGCTGTTGTACTTTTTGTTGTTTGTTAATTGTTATTGCTCTTACAGTTGTAAAATAATTCAAACAAAAGAAATACTTCTTTTCATGACTCTTCTCATGTGGCTTATGTATTTTTTCATGATACATTTCATCTACTTGGGATATACAGTATAGATGTCTGACTCACCAGAGACTTGGAGCTCTGTTTGGAGGGTGGCTGAAACTGTCGGACATTGGTTGGGGTTTCCTTCTCGATGGAGTGCCTCCTCTGGGGAGTCCGACGCCTCTCCGGCTGGGGTGTGGAGGAGATGGGCAGGAACATAGGTGGGGCTGGTGTTCATAGAGGAAAGAGAGGTAAAACAGAGAGAAGGACGCATCTTAACTGGAAAGGTTTTAATTGATCGGTTAATTCAGGGCTTAAGAACATCTGATTATAAACAGCAACAAAAAAAAGAAAGTGGCAGACAAAGCTGTAAGATTTAAACTCATCGATCACAATTTAGTTGAGGAGGCGAGTGGGCTGTGACGGGGGTGGGGGGTGATTCCTGACTCACTTTTCTTCCCAAGCACAGACTCTGGGGATGTATCATCCATCACAGATGTAGCTACGCTGGAGCTGCTGGCTGATTTGCGGCCAACAATCTCATCCTGAATGAATGGAACATAAAAACACTTCAATCAATATTTGCTCGGCACATGCCAGGTGTCATTTCTAAACATCCATGCCAAACGCGCAAACGCACAAACACGTAAACTCATACTGACATCAGAGTCAGAGCTGTCCAGCTCGGCGAGGCTGGGAGCCTTCAGGAGCCTCTTCCTCTGAGGTGCAGACTGAGATCCGGAGGGTTCTTCTCTGGGAGATGCTGATCCATTGGTCAGAGACAGAGAGCTGGACACCCTCCTGCCCATGTATGGACTAAACTCATCTGCACAAAGCCACATACAAGAAAGAGTCATTTAGACAGAAGGAGGAAAATCACTTGAGATGACTCTCAAACCACCTTCTCATCCGATCCCTTGCATCCTGTGTTATATTTTTATTCTAGTTTGCCTGTTCTGCACCTGAAACAAGGCAAACTCCAAATCACACTGTGATTTAAAAGGAAGTAAGGTGAAAAGATGCAATGAATCCTATACAGAGGATTGAGGTTTGAGATACATCCCAAGGTTTAAAAAGGTCAGAAAGGGCGAGTTAAGTTGGTCTGAGGAGCAGGCTGGTGTTACACACAAAGCATGGATGCATCTTTTATGAAATATTTTTACTCTGAACTAAATTGGATTTTCTCACCCGACAGCCTCCACGGTGTATTTTGGGGGGATCTGAGTCCTTGAAACCAAATGCCCCAATTGACTAACAAGATCATTCTGCACTAAGAGAGGAGTCGTTAGTACCAAAGACAGAAAACGATCCATGAAAACCAAACACCAACCAAGCTGCCTGACTCTAACTTTGGTTTCTAGGAGTGCAAAATGGTTGAGATGAGGGAGGGAGGGAGCGTGAGAAGAGGAGAGAAGCGAGTGCTGCAAAAGACAGATAAAGAGCTGCAGCTGATCTATGGTGGCCCTGAAACCTCCCTCTTGTCTCCATTCAATCTCTTGTCTTGTTTGTGGGAAAAACCTCCACATGAGCCGATTGAACAGGAGCTCTATTTCTGCTGCCAGACTACAACTAACTGTCTCTCTACAAGCTAAAATTCCTAAGAGACTACATCACCAGGCTTTAGACTTAACACAAACAAACTACCCATAATTTTACACTGTACATGTGTCTTGACCACGCTTCAGTATTCAAATATTTAAATAGAGGAGATATTAGTTTACAGCCAGGGAGGCAGACAGACAAGGGCATTAGGTTAAGGGTGAACAAGGCCTTCCAAACCACAGCAGTGCTCATACTTTACCTAATCCAGAACGGAACAAATCCTGAGGCATACTGCGAGTTTTGCCAAAACCTAAAAGGGGACACTTCCTTCATTATGATAGCTATAAGAATCTTCCACCATTTGGTATGTCTGTGCTGTTAGATCCCAAAAATATATCATGATGAATGCACTAAAATGCACTAAATTTGCATTACTGTGTGGTTGAATGTGGCTAATTTGCTTCTTTGGTGGACTCAACTTGGTTTGTTTATGCTTTTTAACCAAGGAGGCCAAGGTTTGGCTTTCAATCAAAGGTGGCTATATGAGCCTATAAGTTGCTATGTGTGATCCTATAGCTGTGGGGTATGTATTATGTATGCAGTCACACAGCTGTGTTAAAATTCTACATCTTATTGGTGCATATCATTTTGGTTTCAGGCTTGATGGTGTCTCTTTGCCAACTTTGGGGTTTTCCTGAAGGACTGCTGAATGTCAAAATTTTGGATTGGCAAACAAATCCTTGCCCGTTGCTTCTGGAAAGACATCAAAATTCAAATATTATGTAATAATAATATATATTATTAAAAGAAGAACCCTATATTTTAAAAGAAGAATTACACTTTTTGGGGAAATGTACATTTGGTTTGCTGAAAGAATCAGATGTCCAACATTAAAAAAATCTAAAGGCCACTAATAACTTGGTGTATCTTGATTGTTTAATCTGTACAGAAAAAGAAATGTGGTGTTAAGGGGAGTAAACGGTTGTAACTATTTCTTGGTAAACAGCAGTGCAGTAATTTATCTAGACACTGCAGGAAGTCACTGCACCACGCCAAGAAATAGTTGCAACATGTAACTCCCAGTACAAGTACATATTTTAAATTCTATTTGTGTAACTTTGGACAGAGCCAGGTATATCCCCCTGCTTCCAGTATTTATAATAAGCTAAGCTAACCACCTCCCTAACACTCCCCACAGAAACAGCTTCTTTCCTATTGCAGTGGGTTTCCTCAACAAGGCCCAGGTCACCACTGTCACTGACTCTCATGCCCCCCTCCCCAAACACACACACACTCATACACACTCATATACACTCTCAACTGAGCTTTATGCTCACGTTATGAATTTTTGCACATACTTGCCAGCATTGTATTATTGTATTATTGTAATTTTGTATACTTGTACATTTTTTGGATCTCCTTATATTTATATTTATGTTATGTGTACCGTAAGCACCAATTTATACCAAGGCAAGTTCCTCATATGTAAAAATATACCTGGCAATAAACTGAATTCTGATTCTGATTCTTTTGGTTCTATCTTCATATTTACTGCAAAGACATGATAGCGATGTCGATTTTCCCATCTGACTCTTGGCAAGAAAGCAAATAAGTGTATTTTCCAAAATGTCAAGCTATTCCATAAATTGTTTGTGCATTATAAATATGTCAGTAGGACACACCATCTTCAAGTTGCCAGGACCCAGAAGTGCAAGATATATCTTGTGAAATGGATTTACCAGTATCTTCTTGTTCCTGAGTGAAACCTTAATCACGTTCATGCAAGTGGGTCTGTACCATCTCCCCGTGAAATATGGACCAAAGTAAGAATCAAACTGCTCACTCCGTGTGGGATGATCCATTATAGAGGGCAGTTTGAAGACGCACACAGATTATCAGACAGCATGAATGAGTAAGCGTGAGGTGATAAAGCTTGTGGTGTGATGAGAGACACTGGCTTTAAGAGAGGAAAAGTGGAGAGCAGCACTATTCTGATTTGCCTGCCTCAGCAGTATTATCTTATCACCTCAATCAAAACTGTCTCATAAAGCTGGTCATATGCATTTAATGCTAAACACATGCCACTACTGAGAGAACGTATATCCTTTCCAGTGCTGTGCAGAGCATGAGGCTGCACACTGATCCATCTGTACCCTGATTAAATTCTGCTAAGTCACCGTGGCACATGAAAGACTCTTTTGTATGGAGTTGACGATTTTTTGAAAACACTGAGGTGGTGGTAAGTCTTTTGGCTCATTCCTTGATTAGATGGATGGCTGCACACACTTCTACTTAAGATTCACATAACAGCAGTATATTTGACAGATGATGTACTTAGCAAAGGTGACACTTTTCCTGGGGGCTCAGCAGCAACAACCAGGGACATTTTTCAGGAGTGAAATAATCCTGGGCTTTTGTTTGACAGGAGCTGTAGGTAAAACAAACTGTATGAGCTGTACTGTCCTGACCAGGATTTGCAGTGGTACAATAATTTCATTTCACAACCCTTTCTTCAGAATTTCACATAGGCTGTACTCATAAGTATTAAATAAAAATAAAAGAACAAACAATGACATTGTACATAAAACTCAGCAGGATATTGTTACATCATTTAAACCGTCACTATTCATTAATTCAGTATCAAAACACTGACATAGAGGGCACCAAGAACAGTAAAGCCCTTTAAATATCCCAATCCGCTGTTAGGCGATGTGATCTGTTCCAATCAGCCAGAGCTAGGTTTAATCTTTCCTCTTTAGGACAGCCAGATGCTAATGGGAAGTTAGGATTCCCTCTTGTGTCAAAAACCACAGGCAGCGAGTTGTGTACATGCACTGCCCATGTTACTCATCATCAATCATCATCATCATAACAACCATTTTCTTCTTTTGTTTTCCCAGGGAAGAAGATTCAAAAGGGAGGAGAAATGTGACATGTAATGCTGAAAGTAAATGTGGTTTGAATCCTGCATAAAGTCTGAACACTTATCATTTTAATTCTTCACATTGTTTTCAAACGCCTCTCATACTGTCATGAGATTGGGATACTGTTTTAAAAGCATTACATTTGGAAAACAATGGATAATGGCACACAAAGAATAGTACTACAGGCAGTTTGTGAAGGGATGTAACTGTCAAGTAAGAGTATTTGATTCATTTCTAAGGTTGCAAACAAGGAACATTAACTATTTACAGGGCTGTAGCCAGGGTTTTAGAAATACCAAGTCCAAGTCCATTAATTCAGTTGTTTCCAAGTTCATTTATCATTACTTTCAGAAATTTATCTCGACTTCTGTGGAGAAGTTTTCGCAAACACTCTATCAAATGTTTGTGTACAGCCAGAATATTGTTGAACTTACTGAGATGATAAATATGATAAAGATCATCATCCTAAACACATGTGTGATAGTATTTTTTTTTATTTAAGCTACTCTGCAGTATTTTCATTCAGTTTTCAAAACTATTTTTATTTTTTATTATTCAAGTAAATTTACATTTTTTCAAGATGAACTAAATACTAAAATTAGTCCAATTTAAATATATATTAAGCAGCAAACAAAATACCCACTATGTGTAATTTGCTAATAACCCCAAATTCCCTAATAATAATTCAAAGGACATTAATTCAGTCTCCCTGGTGGTTGCTGTGCCCTGACGATAGAACTGTGTTTGTACTGCTGGTCAATCTGTTTTTCTCTTTACAGTGTCCTCCTACTGACCAGTGTCCCACATCACGATGTTTCACCTCCACAGACCACAGCCAACCATCACCAACCACTGAAGCATGACATGAAATGTGTGTGCAGTGGGCTGATCCAAAAAGTCTGATGTGTGTGCAGTGTGAGCTGTGAGAGCAGATGGGCAGCCACAACAAGGTGGGAAACAGAAAGAGATAAAAAAAAGCCAGGTAAGCAGGGAAGTAGACTTTACCTGACGCATCAAAACTGAAAGACATGCTAAGTGGCCGAATTACTGCAACGAGAAACAGTCATAGCATCGGATGGTTATTGCTTGTGATGAGGAGGTAAGTTAAAGCAAGACTTATAGAGAGTATAATACATTAAAGGATGTAATCTGCTTATATTTGGCAAGAAAGGCAGGGGTATAGGATGCTTATTGTCTAGTTTTAGATCACTGAAGAATAACCTTTTCATGATGGGAGATAATAGGATTTCAAATAAGCCACAGCAAATGGTAAGAGATTACTGACATTTAGAAACAGCAGTGGTTTTAACATTGTTGTGTTAGTGCAATTGCAGACACTTAGCATTATTATTCATGTACAACGTCCACTATATTGCAATGTAGTCAACAAAACAATAATAGGAATTAGTTGCAACACAAACATGAAAGGTTAGGCAGCATTAGCTACAACAGCAAAGAGCAGAGGCACAAATAATAGTGTTGTAAATTGTAAAAGGAATTAAAACATAGGTCAAAATAATAAAGTTACACATCTGTCATCTGAATTTGTTTGATTTGCACATGATGTTCTGAAGGTGCAAGCATCAGCTCCATACTTCACCTTAAAAAACACATTTCAGATTGAAGTATGTTTTCATGTGCATGAGATTGTGCACGTGTGTGTGTGTGCGCGCAACAAAAGTATAAAAATAAATACAGCAGGCACAAAGAAGCAGTGAGTTTCCTTACCCAGCCTTCCCCTGCGGACCTCACCAGGCGACACCGGTCGAAGTTTTCTCTCTGCTTTGATTTCCTCCAGGATCCGCTCATGCAGTGTTGGAGGAGGCTGAGTCTGTGGCTTCAGCTTACGAGCTGACGCCTAGCACAATGACAGAGTGTAAGTGTAGTGAAGTACAACACCTGCCTCAAACAAACAGAGCTATAGCTGGAAGCCTGTTTATATCTCATATCCCTCATATCTCCTGTGACTGACTGTTGCATAGAGTTCAGCACCCTGCTGAAACGGCGGAAGATTTATATTAATACAGAACTGACGAATGCAGCATTTCACTGAATTCACGGTGGAGAGAAGCTTGAATGGAAAAGCTGCATCATTCCTACTTTAAAGAGTCTTCAATATATTATATTTCAAAATAGAATTGCTAAACATTTCTATATGACTGTGTTAAAGAAACCGTATTACCTACTTTTAATGTAAATCCCATAATGTGGTCTAGAGCCTTCCCTTGTTTTTGCTGAGACAAATAAAACATTTTAAAGGAAAATGATGGTTTATTTTTTTATAATTTATATCTAAAACGGTTTGCTTTTGCACCATACATCTTAAAGTATGGTAACATCTATTTTTACCAATTAATAATCATGATAACTCTGGCATTAGGTACGTCAAGTCAGTTTCTCTCCATCTTTGGGGTCAGGACCCACACAACGGGGAGATGGGTAAAAATCTTTTAATTTCCAACAGTCTTTGTTACATAATATTTACTATCATTTGAAAACAGTTCACTGGTCTCTTCTAATTAACCATAAGTTTTCAAAGGCTGCACATGGATGGGTAACGCTATTTAAGTCCATGGTGTTAAGTTGTACTTACAGGGTTGAGAGGTGGTCTTGACCTGATGAACTCCAGGATGACTTCATGAGCGCTCTTCTTTAACTTGGGCGGGACGTCTCCATTTACCTGAAACAACAGAACAGAGAAAAACACAGCAAAAAGTAAACACTGACATGAAGACAGAAATGGCTTGATCCCTTAACTATCTTAAAATCACTCATGTAAATCTAGCTCACAAATCCTGCTTGTTTCAGAAGTTTATAGAAAAGATCATGAAAATTAATAACACATAAAACTGCTTATTGCAGGACCGTGTTGCAACCAATGATTATTTCCATTACTCATCAAAATTCTTATTTTTGGAGTTAATAGATTAACAGTTTAGTCTGTAAAACGTCCGACAAACACAAATATGTTCAATTGACAATAATACAAGACAGAATTAAGAAGAAAATTGTTGTCTCATTACTGAAAATCAAAACTGTTTCCATTTTCTGTTAAATAACTAATTGATAAACCATATAATTGTCATCAAAGGCTCATAGTCGCTATGTAACATATATGGCTGAAAAAAATCCAAAACATCATATGGCCGGATTTTCCATGATGTTTTGTCAAACAAGTGGCTATGACAGCATTTTCTGAATGGTGACTGAAATATTGCAGCCTCGAAAGTGTAAAAAATGCCTGTACATCCTTCATGTCACCAAATGAATATTAATCAAGCGCTACACTGGTATCCAAAAGAGCAACCTCCCAGCCTAGACTTATTACACAACAGTGTTGCAAGCTTTTCCAAGCAATTTCCCCTGGGACTGGAACAATTGTACAGCAGAAGTAAAACAAGCTGGTGGCACGCATGTGGCGTTCATTTCTATATGTGGTCCAAATTGGACACTGACCATGACTTTGCGCAGTTTATATCGTTTGGACCTGATGTCGTCCATAAGCATCTCATAGGGAGTGAGCTGGTACTCGATGGGCAGAGGGTTGTACTGCCGCTCCTGCACCTTCTTCAGCTTGACTCCATCACGCAGGTCCCTCATCACCTGAACCCAGAATCGAGCCTGATGGAGGACACAAAGGGCAACATGAGAAAGGGGAAGTAGAAATTAATATGACCCTTTGAATATGAATTTATTTGGGCAATAATAGCAATCATTTGTGCTCTGACCTCTCTGTGCACACAAAATAAGGAGGGTGCATCAAGGGGAGTGGTTCTATCCATCTCAACATGGTTCCTGAGAAGCTCTTTAATCTCTGCCTATTCAGAGTGTAACATGCAATCATGAAGATTTCTTTATGGGAACATGCAGGTGTGAAAAAATCTTTGATATGATTTTCCCCCTGTTCCTATGTTGATCAGGAGAAATGATCAGTTGTAGGAGGTCATAGGTCAAGAATCTAGTTGCCTACCCAGTCAGCATTCTGCAGGTCATTCAGGTCTTGGCCAGGCTCCACTGATGACTCATGCTCCATTTTACGGAGGTTCTAGTGGAAAGAGAGACAGACATATTTTAAATATAAAATGAAAAATCATAAAGACAATGTCAGATACAACATGTTAAAAAAAGAGGTAAAGCTAAAAAAAGAGAAGGATGAAGAGCCAATAGGCCTACATGTGAACCAACAAAATCATAGTTGTTTCTCCAGTTAGTTACCTTTGTGTTAGGAAAAACATTTTGTTTTTTTCCATATATAGACACTGAGGTACCATTCAATTTTAATTTACAGACAGCTAAGAGGAGCTTTTAACATAAGATGCACCACCTGTCACCAATATTACGTAAACACTGGATCTTCACAAGAATGGTGCCACATAAAATAACTGTTCATATTTTATCAAATTAAAGCTTATATTTATAACTTTGATTGACATAGGCATTTGCTCACATATATCACTGCAAATAACACAGAATATACATTTTTAGCCACACTAGTGGCTACTGCTCTTCAGACATTAATGTTGGTTGATCTATCATTTGGTCCATACTGAAACATCTCAACAGCTATTTGATGGATTTCCATAAAATTTGGCACACACATTCATGTTACTCACATGATGAATTGTAATAACTTCATGTCCCTTGACATTTTATCCGGTCAAATTTAAGTTTGTATTTGTCAAATACAAACTTAAATTTGACCGGATTTCCATGTCAGCAAATGTTAACATTTTTACATGCTAAGTAAAGAAAGTGACCATAGTAAACATTACCTGCTAAACACTACCATGTAAGCATCGTCATTGTGAGCATGTTAGCTTCACACACACTACTTTACCAACCACTATCCTTTTTATATTGCTAAGTATCAATCTTATCGATCATATAGTTTGGTTTTCTTTAAAATGAGCATTAGCCTCACAGAGCTAGTAGCATGGCTGTAGATTTTGTTTCCTACTTTTCCTACCACATTATGTTAAAATGTCTGCTCATTTAGGCACATTATACTGCCTATCAGCAAATGATACCATGTTAATACGCAAAGCTAAGACGGTGAACATTGTACTCATTACCCATTAAACATTAGCATGTTAACATTGTCATTGTCTGCAAGTTAGCATGACAACCACTGTCGTAATCAGCCGCTACTATTTTAACATTTTGTAAAACATTTTTTAAAATTTAGTTTTATTTTTACAGTAAGAACTACAGCCTCACAGAGTTTCTAGCATGTTCTTGAAAAAGTGTGCTGGCAATCTTAAAAAATAATAAAATCACAAATTCCACCAGATGTGAAACTAACAGTCCATTGTGATCAGGCAGTCAACAGGATGTCCAGCTCCTCCATCCTGACACCTGTTTGAACCTGCACAACATGAGGCCATTAGTGTTGTAAAACACTGGCAGCCTGACTGACAGCCTGTGGGAATCAAGGAGGTAACCAGCATTCCTCTGCTGGTGCTTTAGGAGCAACAGCTAGGAGAAGGAAACAAAATGTAACAAAAAAGAGCTGGTAGACAGTTCCCCCCGGTTCATTTTTGTGACAAGGTTGTTTTTGTCACGTCACAGCAGAGGAGAGTTTGATAATACAATCATGGGAGTCTGCCCAGCTGACTGCAGAGTTAAGACCTTAGCCCACCGGGGAAATCACAATTCACCAACATCCTGCCAGGGAACAGAACCGTTAGGCTCAATGTACCAGTTACATAATATCACTCACAACATAATGCATTTTGCTGCATCATAACTCTGCATGCCTACAGTTTATACATTACTTCAGTGTCACAAGGTAGTGCTGAAGTGCTTAATGACTTGCCTTTAAACACCATTATCTCATTGGTATGAGTGGCCTGTCATGAAATTGCATCAAAGCCACATATTTCCATTTCAAAAGCAGTGCTCTCTGCACTTGATGGGGACAGCATTTTAATTAAAACACGCACGGCAACCCTCGTGTGGACAAAACCAACAGCCCTACTGCTGCAAGTCCACATGAATACTTAGGGCAATTACCAACTGCATCTACAACCTTTTTTTTCTTATTTGGAATTCTGCTCTCCTTGTTATTCATTTTCAGCTCTTAACAGCTGACAAGAAGCACTTATCCCTGAGCAAATAGGAGCCGGGGTTGTTTCTGTGAATCACCACTAATTCAGCTGTTTTTCTCTGAATCTCCAGCAGCAGGAGGTGTCTTTGGGGAGAGACAAAGCAACTATTTGGCAGCCATGGCTGGTAGTGGTGGACAGACAAAGATAGATGCCCTGTAGGTCGGCACAGCTCTGCTATACAGACAGGCGAGTGGGGGGTGGGAGGGCTGCTTAGAGTCTATCTTACTCCTGGGTATATGACACACACACACACACACACACAAACTCATACAGATACACAACTCAGATAAACACGGACACAGACTCATACATACATTAACAGACAGGAGAAATCACAAAGCAGTTACACAACCACACATCCTGCTCACACTGTGAATGCATCCATGCAGGCATGAATATGCCATCACACAGTCATATGGACACACACACATGCATACTGCTCATTAGTCTTCCATGCGCTGATGATGACTATCTGCTTTTAGTATCTGGAGGCAAAAGGCTTATTGTTGACCTACATTTTATCATGTCCGCCTTGTGTTTATTGTATCTACACATTTAATAAAGAACCAAAACCTAATAAATGGGGTAATAGCTTGGATATACACTGGTACAATTTGTTTCACAAAAATTTAGACAAGGGCATAGAATGTAGTGGGGGCATACCAATTTTCAGCAACTACTGAATTCTCCCTAGCAATAATTATGAAAAAGTCATGGATGCCTGTAAAAAATGACGTGGCAATCCATCCAGTAGTTTTTGTACAGACAGACAGATGCTTGACAGACCATGCCTAAAAAGGGGAATAAGAATAAATAGATAGGATAGAAGTGTGGTCAAATAATAATCATTACACAGTGTTTGCTTCATGAGGGTCCTAACAACTCCATTCCTATAGCTGAAGTCATATTTTACATCAAGGGTAGATATTTAACAAGTTACATGTTTATAGATTTGTTTCTTTAAAATAATGTGCAAGAAATGTGTACCTAAGTGTTAAATAAAGTAATAAATAATGATAAGAACATTACTTCTTGAGTTTCTCGGCTTAAATAATATCCTGTTTTTTAGACTTCTTTCTCAGCTTTCCCCACCCTGCAATAAGTCCTCTCTCTCCTAACAGAGAGTTATGTAACCAACCAAATCCCTTCTATTCATTCAGATGCATTACGCACACTGAAAGGGCAACAGCAATAGTGCGTAGCAGGAAGGAACCCTGAGGTGGAACGCGCACGCACGCACGCACGAACACACACACACACACACACACACACACACACACACACACACACACACCACAGGAAATGTTTCAACCCACAGCTGAGTTCCAAAATACTCCTGAGGAGACAAAGCACATAATGATTCCTGCACTTGATCTTAAAGAATGACAATTCATTTTTCACGTTGTATAGCAACAAGACATGGCTTTGCATTTAGATGACCTCTCAGCCTTAATGTGAACTTGGGTAACATGAAAAATGATTTGATTTAAATAATGATACTATGAACATTTTAAGCCTTTTCATTAAGTAGAAAGATTATGATTATGACGCATTCTAACTGTGCAAACCGGCTAATTGCAGATCACTGAGGGAAATAATTGGAAATCACATGCCAGCCCCTCCTTGAATATGGACACATGACCCATAACAGACAGCATACCAGTAATACACTGAAGGAGCATTAATCCTTTACGGTATGTGGACAAGTTTGAAAAATAATATTATCACAGATCCAACTACTACCATTACAACAGGAGCCTCATGCATGATTATTTGAATCATGACTATCTCAGTATTAGCTGTGAGAACCTGACCTCAGTGCTTTTGGCAGGCTGAGAGTCAGCATGTCTCCAGATATTGTTATCCATGTCGGACATGCACAACAAACATGTCACTCCCTCTTCACAGTGGCCCTCTTCAACCTGTCAGCCAGCAAAGTGTGAGAGCACAGCTTGTCATCCACATACTGCACGGCTGCATCGGACTGTTTGGACATTACAACACTAGTGAGGTACACTAGGCTTAGCACACCAAGCTGCTGATAGCCATTATACTGTCCCTATACTCACTATTGTCAAGTTTAACCACTTTTATACCAATAAAACTGCAAAAATGAACAGATATTTTATCTAAATATTATATTTAACTCCAACGGGATGAGGGGCACTGAATCTTGTTGTGAATCTGCATATTAGCTGCAATGTTTCACTTGCAGCTAATATGCAGTGTTAAATTGCTGCAACTTGTTTAATCATGTACCCTTACTTTATACCCTAATATCTTGACGGAACCTCTAATGTGCACCACCAATTGGTTGGATAGATGGATACAAATCATTTTTTTAAAAATTACTCACGTCTTCACTTTTGTTCTATTTGCAAAGATTTGGTGCAGGTGCTGGCAAGTTTAGGACTATAGTTCATTCAACAGAATATTTTTTTGCTTTAAAACATCCCTAAACTTTTCATGTGACAGTAATATCAAGGTGCAATTCCCATGTAATGGGCAACTTTAAGGGGTACAACACCAGAATGTGATTGTGAAAAGAGTAGACCAAAGTGAAAACTTAAATTCCCTGATGCCCCAGACTTGTCCAGTCCCCTGATGTTGCAAATAAAAGGTAATATGATGTATTAAACTGAAAGATTTTAGGGAACCAGGGTTTAATTTAATGGGTGTATGTGTCTATTATGAGTGATTAAAATCTTTAACATGCTTTTTTAAGGGATGTTTGTCAACTGGATATTGTTTTTTTTGTGTGTGATGTTTTATGCATAAATAAGTTTCTATATGTTGCACACAGTGTAAAACCCGTCAGGTTTTGTCGCTTTGAGACAGAGTTATTGGTTGTTATGTCATAGCTTGAGGAATATAGGCTGTGCACTGATGTGTCAATTCATTTCTTTATCCACAGACATTACCACAGATGCTTTTCTGTATCAGTGAGTGCCACTGCTCTGTCATACAGGAAACACGGCAGTTTGTACACTGACCTCATCACTATGTGTGTCTTTGCTCTGTGCCTCTGCTATGTCCATACCTATTACATGCTACAATCCAACCCTTCCTCTCAGAAATCAGGGCTTAATACTGAAACGGACAAGATAGCTCACTCAGATATGACTGTTATGCTCTGCTGGTTTCCTCATTTGAATCTTTTATACACAAAAGCAGAGAGAAGAAACCAACATCAGAATATAATCATCATGCATTTTTAAAATATTGATTCAAAATGGGTTTGGAGTGTGTCAAAACCATTCTTATGCAGACCGATCATATGTCTTTTCATATGAATGACTATCACCACAGGCCCCAGCAGTTCCACAATACTAATGTGGCCCCTGCCAGCACTGTCAGTGGTACACACACACAGAGCGACAGTCGTGTTGAATAGTGTGCGGGGTATGTGAGGTCACTCTGCTAAATCTTCTAAAGTGAAGCCTCGCTATGTCTTTCACATTAAAGTCAGCGGTCCTCGTGTAACCTTTTATCAGAGCGAAGTACAGGCAGTGTTTTTAAACAAGACTAGTGTTATAAAGCAAGAGTTTATGCATTAACCATAAATAAGAATCTGCTGTTTAATGTGTAACTGAAACACAGGCTTGGTTGGATGGTTTATACTGCAATTAATGTGTCTGAAAACAGGAGCTCTCAGCCATGATGATGATGATATGGACCCACCTCCTTGGCACTCTTGATCTTCTCCAGGAAAGTGCGCAGCTCCCTGGTTTCTGTGTACAGAGCACGACACACTGCCTGGTAGTGATTGGGTGCATCTGATAGACTGGGTAGATGAGCTGTGCACAGCTACAAGGGAGACAAAGAAGCATAGGGATTTTCAGTATCACAGCAGGAATCTATTCTAAAATTCACAAAGTCATTTTTTAAAAGAATGGCTACCAAAATCCATGTTATTCTGATATTACTGTCATATACTCAGCAACGGGAGTTATGTAAAGCACTCCAAAAACAAAATACCCCAAAAAACATTTGCAGACATTTGTAAACAACAATTATTGACTGATGAACACAATTCACAAGACAACTATGTCTGAGGTCAGCCATGCTGCTGCTCACACACACCTCACACACACACACACACACACACACTCTGTCACGCAGATCGACAGTGATAACAGAATATGTCCTTGTCTCGCTCAGAAAAACAGAAGGCATCCTGGGTCAATGCTTGGCATGCTCATGGCATCCATTTGTCCAGACTGCATCCCAGTTAGAGGGGAAAAAAATCACTAAACACAGAAAATACCAGACAGCTGTCTCTCCATAGGCTTTATCCTGCCTACATCCTTTCACATGTGTGGGAATTACAGAACATGCTGTAGACAGGGTAAATGAATACGTTATGGTGGTTAATTTCACACACACACACTCACAAAAAGATTACTTTAAAGGTAGGGTATGCAATTCTGGAGAAATCCAATTCCATGACAAATAACATAATATAGAGCAAGCAATGTAACCACCATAAACTGTTGCTACACTTGCTGCTGAGAAGCTGACATGCAGAGAGGATGAGACGGTCCCAGAGCCAGCACACCAGCTCCAGACAGCGATACTCACAACTCTCTAGAAACTAGAAAGTAAGCTGAATGTCCATGAGCAAGTAATTCAACATTACCTGACACACAAATCATGGATGGAATGGCTAAAATTGTGTTGTGTAGCAGGGTGAGGGCACTTTGTTTCCCATTTATTGAGCCAGGGTTGTGTACAAACATCTGATTTTTTCTGATTATAAACACATACCCCACCTTTAACTGAATTCATGTTAAAAACAGTGTATTCTGTGCCAGCTAGGGTTAGTACAGTAGGACAAAAGGTAAACTGAGGGAGCACAGAGAGTGAATGTTCTGAGGGTGAAAAACACTGAGACAACAATTGGAACCGACAGCTAGCTAGCCACTGGGCCAGCCAGACTGCCGCACTGCTCAGATACATCTCCTTGGAGGGCACTGTTGCTGTGTGTGTATTTGTGTGTGTGACTGGGTATGTGGTCATTACGTAAACAGTGTGAGGCCATGTGAGGTCTGACACAGTGACTCTGTGCTCCATTGGACAACAGAGAGACATGACTCCCAACAAGCATGAGGCCGACAGCCAGACTGCACTGTGGTTTTATTCTCTGTGTTCGGAGCCATGCTTAACATTTTCATTTTCTTACACACTTCTTTTCCTGAAGAGTTACCCTCGCTGTTCCTGGAATCCATCTGTGGATTATGTTTAGTCTTTCCAATTTAAAAAGATACTTTATACTTCTACTGTATATATAAATATAATACTTTTTACTTCACTACTAGATTTATTTAACAGCTATATTTACAACAACAACATATGATAACAAGCTTAATATATGATGTATAATAACTACCCAAAAGTATATAAAGTAGTTAAAATTAGCTCCTCCTCAACCAGCTACCAGCTAAGCCATGCTTACAAGTTAATGTGTCAGTGATAATAACCCAATAATACAAATAATATACCACTCTGAAAGGAGACAGTCTGTATAATCAGTAATTCTACTTTTCAAACTTTAAGCATATATTGCAGATAATACTTTTGCATGCAGGACTTTCAATTGTGAAGGAGATCATTTAAATTGTTGTATTGGTGACTTCTCACAGCTCTTGTTGTAGCCCTCAATCAAATCTGGACTAAAACATTTCTTAATGCTTAGCTTTTCTCTAGTACTTAATCAACATCCTAGATGACAGATACCGCTCAGTTCGTTAGAGCTTCTGGCTGTTTTGACGACAGGTGTTATGGTTGTTGGAAACATGTGAAGCCAAGTCTGGATGGCCGGAGATGGCATTCTCACATGAGGCCATATATGAGCGTTTGTTTAATCTCCTTGGAAGGGATGAAAGGACAGCATTGTAAGTCGAGCGTAAGTGGTGTCTAAGCCTCTCTCTGCTGTTGAGAAATGGTGTCTCTACTCTGGTGTAGATGGCTGCTTTGACTCATCTTTCAAACCATCTGTCCTCCCTATCCAAAAAACACGTTGTCAGTGAAAGAGTTTCCCTTATCCTTTAAATGTAAGTTAACTGTTGAGTCTTGACCTGAAAAGTTGGCCCTTCTGTGTTGAGCCATGTGTTTGTGTAGTGGTTGTATAGTTTTCTTACTGATATGTCTATGCATTTCTCACTGCAACCAAGCAGTATCCATCATCTTGATGATGACCCCACAGAGGTTAAACAGCTGGGACTCCCAGCCAGTAAGTCAAAACTGAAGAAGGTTTGTGGATGAGAGGCAAAACGTCTTTGAGTATCTTCAACCAAGTTTAGTTGCATTTGATTTTAATCCACACTGGATAATTGAGAATCTTCACAGATGCATTAATCAGTTGTTGTTGACCACACGGAGGCAGAACTACATATTAAAAATAACACACATTTGCCATGTTTTATGATCTTATATAGTTGATGTGACAGGCATGTTAAATAATATTGCCTATTTCCACATACAGCAGACGTTAGCATTTCAATTCATTTCTTTGGAGTCATGTTTCTGGCAACCCAATGAATTAAATTCCAATATTGACTCTCTTTTGAGCTCTGTTTTGGTTTACACCAACTCCTAAGAGGAATATTCTCTTTTGCTCTTTAGCTGCTAAATGCTGTACTATGTTCACCAGCTACACTCTAACATGTAGATAGGTAAGCAGGTAGCATACGGTGAGTTTATCATAGATTTGTTGCTATAAACAGTTGCCAGGTGCTGCTGTAAAACAGAATGATGACAGCAGTGAGAATGGCCCAAAACAGGTAAGTTGCTGGTTGTACAACCATAACAATGAGCTGCAGGACACTAAAATGCTCTGTAGAGCTGTGCGAGTGATACTTCTCTAAGGGTTCGAAGAATGATTTGTTCACTACCAGTCAAAATGACTGTCTGGTTAGTTTAAACATAAATAGCAACCAATGGCCAAACAAATACAGACAAGACAGGCAGTGCCACTTACTCAGCTACTGTACCTACCTTAAGGATATCTCCGTAGCCGTGAACACTGGAGATGTCAGGGTCATCCTCTGCCTCATCCTCTTCCTCAGTGGCCTCATATCCTTCGTCAGGACAGGCCTCCCTCTCAGCCTCAGCCATGTTGGTCATGAGGTCGATGAGCTGCTCCAGAGGAGGGCTGAGCTCCCTCTCCTCATTCTCCTTTAGCCCGTAATCCAGAGCTTTGTAGATCATGATGCCCAGAGACTCAATCACCTGAGAGTCCACGGGAGACAACCGAAAAGTAGTGTCACATGACCTGCATTCATTCTTGTACATACAGTGTCACTTTTGCATATTTACACTCATTTCCACAGGTGTCACCTCTATCTGTAAAGTATACAAGATAATTATCGGCATGCTTGCATGTTCTTTATGAAAATTATGTCACTTCCAGTTAATAACTTACAATGCACATAGGTTGTGGTTGTACACTTTGGAAGTACAACAAGTGCGGTCTGATTATACAAATGTATGTATAAATATTAAACAACAACACACATTTGTGAAGAATGCATCATTTATCTTTTTTTGTACATTCTTCTGTTGTCCATCTGCCACATAACAAAAACAAACATGGATTTGTCTTTGTTATGCAATATGATCCTTTTTGTGTGTCAAGCCTGAGCTGAACAGCTGTAATATGGTGACATCATGACCCAACCTTTGATGAGAAAGCTCCCTCACACACACGCAAACACACACAGGCTCACTGGGTTTTTTTGGAGGCTGACGCTTGGAGAAGATCACTGATAAAAGATCTTGTGATTAACTGACGCATGAAGGAAAACACTATATTCTCATGTAGACAGAGTCAGTCTTTTAAAGGATGAAGGAATTCAGAATATTCAGAGGCAAGAGCAAAGGTGTGCCAGAGGACTTTTGTCATTTGTTCACTGTCTGAGATTCATTCCAGACTTTTAGGATGTCAGGATGTTAATGATATGCCACCTAAATGTTTAACATTAAATACTCAGGCACGTAGGCTTGAAACGTGGATATTAAAAGTTAATATATTTGTCTTTCAAATAAAATAGTGCTTGAATTCATTTCAGTGGCAACATTTAATGCCGGAAAAAGCATCAAAGAGGTAGAGGAAGAGCACACCTCTCTGCCCTTCCACGTGCTTATGTGGAAAAGCCATAAGGAAGGGAGAGCACTTCCCCGCCCATCCATGTGCATTCATAGAAAACCCGTGGCAGAGAGCAGCAGTAAAGATACATGCATACATATGGTGTCAAACTAACCAGAATATTTTTTACTCATTAAATTTTTATTGCAAAAAGAGCAATAAACTGTACATGGGACACAAAAAAGTATACATAACTTTGATTTGTGCAAAATGACGTATTGCATATTCGTATTTTGCAAAAATTTAATTTGTGATATGGTTATAATGGTTAGTTTGCTGTCCATGTAGAGTGAACTAGATGACCCTGTGTTGTTTATATGCTCTGATAATGCTATTCCAACACATCTTTGAGGGATTTGATTCCAAATTCCAACTTAAGAGCACATGAAAACACACTAAAGTCATAAGAACGTCTTCAGAACTCTGTGAATGCACCAAGAGTCCCTGGTTGCAATTCACAAAGTTCACCACAAGATGCTACTAAAACCCACTGAACCTTTAAATAAGGCTTTCATATGGAATTTGCCAATGAATGCTAAAAGAGGAATCAGCTGAGCTGTCTTCGTTGCCTGCCTGATCTATGCTTGATTTATTTAGAAGGAATAATACATACTGTAGATGAATGCAGATTGAGGCAATATTTTGAAAATTGCTTTATGAAACCATGCTTTTGTTTTACAGTCAGGAACAAGAAGTCAGCTAAGCAACAGAATTTCATTTTATCTACATTGTCAAATAATCAAATCCAGAATCCAAATAATAAGCAAACACTTTAAATAGAAAATGTGAGTTTGTCTTACAATAGCTTATTGCAAGTCTTAAACTTATTATTTTACTGTAATACAGCATATTCTTGTAACTGTTTTACTACACAACAATAATATAACTTTGATTAAACAAATTATTACTAAATGTTTATTGTGAGGTACTGGCTATATCAAGTTTCAACATTGCAAATCAATGCATAATTCAATCTAAAAGACATTACTGTTTGTTTTATAAATGTTTTATAATGCTTGCCAATAAGGTCAGGTATCCCAAAAATGTTAAAACATATAGTATTTTTTTCTATTCCAGTGCCTGTAGATCAGGAGATGCTATGCTTAGTTATAGCACTTAATCTGTCCTGGAATTGAAGTGTCATGGTGGATAAAGGCAGGATTGCCAAACCCAAGACAAAAGAATGGGAAATCACACAGGGAATTATTCTGCAGCCCTGAGCACTGAGAAAAGACTGAGAGTGAACAAGACAACATATAAACCACTGAGAGAACAGAAATTGTGAGAAAGGGGAAATGAGGGGCTGCATAAAGGAGGGAGTTAGACAAGGATCAGAGACAGAACTGTATCAATAGACAGGAAAAAGAGTATGTGAATGAGATGATGAGAGTCATTGAATGGATCTGAGAGGTCAAGGAGGGGGGAGATAAGTGTGTGTGTGTGTGTGTGTGTGTGTGTGTGTGTGTGTGTGTGTGTGTGTGTGTGTGTGTGTGTGTGTGTGTGT